>CM035808.1:96829134-96921761 GCA_020466095.1 Chlorops oryzae | reverse complement strand
AAAAAGTTAATTTAGTTCTATGAACACTTTTCCAAAACTTCTCAGTGCTTTTGCATAAACTGTATATCTTGCTGTCTAAAGCAGCGCAATCTATATTATCAACCTCCTCCAGATTGTCCAAAATAGTTTTAAGCACGTAATGATGCTTTGTGGAAATGCAACCCTGGATGGAAGTCCAAATTTCAAAAAATTTCAGCCTTGAAAACGTGCACTTAATCAGAGTACCTAAAAAAAAAAAAATTTTTTTTTAATTACATTTCGTTATCCGTACTTTCGAGGTTATATAGCAGCTGTATGGGCAAACCTCGGCACGTGAAACCTTTGTTTTGTGAAAATATACATATCGTCGATTATTTAAAAGTAAGTGAGAACCTGGGATATGCCGGGATAAAAGCTGCAGGACTTCGAAAAGTTCGCCTTTAGACAAAAATTTTTATAATATTTTGTGTATACTATCACGCAAAAACAACAAGTTATGAATCGCCAAAAAATTATAAAACGTGTCAAAATAGTAGAAACATACCTTCCTTTTGGAAATCCATACCATAAGATTGTTCGCAAGCAAAGAAATTGGGTGGAACTTACAACTGGACAAACAATAACGTATTAATAAGTCTCTGATAAGCTTTTTTAAAGTAACAATGCATTCACTTCGATTGGAAAAATTGAAATGAAATTTATATGAAAAGATGAGTTATTGATATATTTTTGTAGATTGGTAATCGGTCCATCGTTACGGGTAACTAAGTAGTCGATTTTTGATAGAAGCAGTTTTGCATTTATGACCTACGGCGGAACCACTGTGCAATGGTCCAAATCTTCTTTGAATATTTCTTAGACTGGCGAAGGCTGTACCGAGCCGTCGCAAATTGGATGCTGTATTTGGGAAAATGTAGAGCTCGCTCGCGCAAATCACTAATGCCGTCCCACTTAACGTATGAGCAGCTACAAAACGCTAAATTATTGCTTTACAGAGAAGCGCAGCGAGAAATATTCAACGCCGAAATATCCGCCTTGGAAGGAAACCGTATGATCAAAGAACAAAGCTTGCTGGCACCACTAAACGCCTACTTAGACGAAAACGGAGTTTTGCGAGCGGAAGGCAGAGCCAAGAAGCAAAGCTGCGACGCAGACGCAATAATTCTTCCTAGAGGACATCATGTGACGCTTCTTATTGTGAAGCAATTCCACGAGATGTGTCATCACATATCGCACGAAACCGTCATAAATCTTATACGTTCGAAGTTCTAAATTTCAAAGCTACGTGTACTGTATAGAACCGTACGAAAAAATTGTCAACGCTGCAAAATCGACAACTCAAAGCCCGCCGTACCGCAAATGGCACCATTACCAGCCGCAAGGATGGCAAGCTTCGAGCGGCCGTTCACCTAGGTGGGAGTCGATTATTTCGGGCCTATCTTAGTCACAGTCGGCAGCAATAAGGAAAAACGTTGGGGCGTTCTATATACTTGCCTTACACTACGCGCCATACACATGGAAGTAGCCTATAGCCTTGACACGACGTCCTGTATAATGTGCCTCTGTAACTTCATTGCAAGACGTGGCACGCCAAGAGAAATATTTTCGGACAATGGCACGAACTTCAAGGCAACAGCCAAAGTCATCCGCGACGAGTTTAAAAACGTAGAATTCGCAAAAATCTAGCAGAAATTTGACAACATTAAGTGGCGATTCAACCCACCAGGCGCACCGCATATGGGCGGAGCCTGGGAGAGGCTAGTAAGGTCGGTGAAAACAGTTCTCCACAGGATCTGCCCACACGAGAAGTTTCAGGACGAAAGTCTACGAAGTGTGCTGTGCGAGGTTGAATTCATTTTGAACGCACGCCCACTAACGTTGGTCTCTTTGGATGCGGCCGACGACGAGGCTCTAACGCCAAATCATATCTTGCTTGGCTCTCCGGACGGCGAAAAAGTTGTATGTGGCGACAATTCCGATTTAAGATCCCGCTGGCGAATGACCCAGAAATTTGCGGACAGATTCTGGCAACGTTGGGTACAAGAATACGTTCCTGATCTTCTAAGGCGAGGCAAGTGGTTCAACAAACGTCCACCGATACGTATCGGCGACAAAGTAGTCGTTGTGGATGAGACGCTGCCAAGAAATTGCTGGCCTAAAGGTGTCATCACCGACGTGGTAACTGCAAGCGATGGCCAAGTCAGAAGAGCTACAGTGAGGACTCAAAAAGGTGTCATGGAAAGACCCACAGCAAAGATAGCGGTGCTGGATGTTGCCTCCAAAATGGAAACAGGCCATAATCGATACGACAAATGGAAACCGGCTATTAGCGATGCTCAATGATCAAGTCAAAATGCATGCTACGAAACCCTAATAGTTAATATGTAATCCACATGTATATATGCTTGTATATATAATTTCATTTCAAAACTACGCTCTCTCGTTTCGTACTCATATTTACGCACATACATAAGCACACTATGCGCTAACCGACTCTGCAATTTAAAATCAATCGACAACGAGAAGCCGAAGTGTTTAAACAGAATTTTTTTTAGTTCTTTTCCTTTCTTGCGCTTTGTTCCTTTTTTTTTTGCCTTTGTCATACTATTCAGTAAAACCACATTTTTTACACTTTGCCTTACTTTCTTTATTAAATATTAATAAATTCATTGCTTATAGTGCATTTCCATATGGTGTTTAACTCGCGTTTAAGCGTTTAGAGCCCTAAACGAGGTGTTAAACTCGTGTTTTGCCATACAAAAGTTAAACGCGATAACGAAGTGCTTATCTCTTTAACACCTCATAAACACTTTCATCGATAGGAAAAAAATCGATTTATCGTATCGGAAATTCATGCATATCTAACTGTCATAAGAAAATCAAAACAAAAAACAAAAAAAATGTTGCCAAAAGCAAAACTAAAAATTCCCTACAAACTACAAAAAAATCCCTAAATTTTTTTACACACGGAAAAATTCGAAAAAAAATGTATAATATGCGCAAGGCATAATCTTGTATTGTATGATTCTTGGTAAAGTATCGATGCTGAACGATAGTTTTTACCAAAAATAATAAAATTAAGGTTATGGGCCATGTCACAGAAATCGATTTCAAAACCGTGTAAAAGTTACACAAGTTTACAAATAAAGGCCAACTTTTGGACCAGAAAAACTGGATAGCGACCCTATAGGAATTTTTCGTGCTGATTCCGAATCTGGTACCCGTTTTTCTCTATCACGTCAAGTTTTTGAGAAATCGTTAAATAACGGTTTTTGACATTTTTACCTATAGTCTATGTCAATAATGAGGTCGTAGACCCTATATGCCTTAACCAATTTCAAAGTTTTTGGTACTCATATGAAAGAGGAATGACAACGCAACATATCCTTTATACACAAATTTGGAATTGATTCAGTAACTTGGAAGCTATAGGGCAAAAAACGCGATGCTGATTTCCAATTTTTAGCGATTTTGTTTAAAAACTTGAAATTCAAATGGTTATAATTTCCGAACCAAGGCTGGTATTCCAGGTCTTAATACTTTGAATGAAAGAACAATCAATTGAAAAAGTTTTGAGCCTAAAACAAAAAAAAATCCGTTGCGTCGTTCTAATTTTATGAGGATTTTCGCTGAAAATGACAAAAACGAATTTTTATTTTTGGTATATTCTTCGCTCGTTCATATCTATATTTCAGTTCGAATTGTGTATGTTGGTAAAACTGGCTTAAAAAACATAAAACTTAAATTCTATTTCAAACCTATCTTTAAAGCTAAAACCAATTTAAACTTTAAAAATGAACAGAATTTGAACTGAGCCTTTTGTATTGTTTACTATCTGTTTCGCGTATAAGGGACCAGCAATAGTCACTCAACATTCCTTCATCCCAAAAGCCCTTATAATTTTTTTCAATCCTCTGTAGGTCCTGGTGAATGCGCTCTCCTTGTTCGTCGCTAGTTTTGCCCAAGTTTTCGGGGAAGAAATCCAAATGTGAGTGGAGAAAATGTATTTTTAGTGACATCCGAACTCCCATTTTTCGATAATTTTTCAAGAGTCCTCCAACTATTTTTATGTAGTTGTCGCTTTTTTTATTTCCCATTATTTCCCGCTTTTGGGATGAAGGAATGTTGAGTGACTATTGCTGGTCCCTTATACGCGAAACAGATAGTAAACAATACAAAAGGCACAGTTCAAATTCTGTTCATTTTTAAAGTTTAAATTGGTTTTAGCTTTAAAGATAGGTTTAAAATAGAATTTAAGTTTTATGTTTTTTAAGCCAGTTTTACCAACATACACAATTCGAACTGAAATATACATATGAACGAGCGAAGAATATACCAAAAATAAAAATTCGTTTTTGTCATTTTCAGCGAAAATCCTCATAAAATTAGAACGACGCAACTGATTTTTTTTGTTTTAGGCTCAAAACTTTTTCAATTGATTGTTCTTTCATTCAAAGTATTAAGACCTGGAATACCAGCCTTGGTTCGGAAATTATAACCATTTGAATTTCAAGTTTTTAAACAAAATCGCTAAAAATTGGAAATCAGCATCGCGTTTTTTGCCCTATAGCTTCCAAGTTACTGAATCAATTCCAAATTTGTGTATAAAGGATATGTTGCGTTGTCATTCCTCTTTCATATGAGTACCAAAAACTTTGAAATCGGTTAAGGCATATAGGGTCTACGACCTCATTATTGACATAGACTATAGGTAAAAATGTCAAAAACCGTTATTTAACGATTTCTCAAAAACTTGACGTGATAGAGAAAAACGGGTACCAGATTCGGAATCAGCACGAAAAATTCCTATAGGGTCGCTATCCAGTTTCTCTGGTCCAAAACCTTGTATACCTGTGTTATAATCCTCCTAAATTCTTTCAGATATAGTTTTTTCTGGGTTTTCCACTTCCAATTCCACGAGACGAGACGTTTATTTTGTCGTTTTTATTGATCGACAAGAAACTATATTCAAAATATCTCTTAATATTTAAGAATATACCACAAATTCCCTACATTTTGCCGAATTTAATAATTCTGTCCCTCTTTCCCTTCAAGTGATTTTCCTACAAATGGCAACACTGCTTGAAATTGTAAATAAACAAACAGCTGTGAAACTTAAACACCTCGCATACGTGGAACCGCTCGAAGTGTTTAGCTAAACATCTCAGAGTTAAACACCATATAGAAACGCGCTATTAAGTTCACATAGCTTCAATAGTTTTTTATTTAATTCAATTTCAAGAAGAAAAAAGTTCTAAAGAAGTCTGAAAGAAATTGGTATAATTTCTCGCGTCAACATATAGTATGATAGATATAATATATAGTACCATATATGCTAACTGTAATATGATAGACATTATATATAGTATCATATATGCTAACTGTAATATGATAAATATAACATATAGTATCATATATGCTAACTGTAATATGATAGATATAATATAAAGTATCATATATGTTAACTATAATATGATAGATATAATATATAGCATCATATATACTAAATGTAATATGATAAATATAATATATAGTATCATATATGTTAACTGTAATATGATAAATATAATATATAGTATAGGGCGTAGACTTTTTTTTTATTTTTTTTGAAATGTTTAAATGTTGAGTCGGAATTCGAAAGATGTTTGCCTGAAAACATTTTGAGAATTTTTTCAGATTTTTTAAAAGGGGTTTAGAGGTCGCCCAAAAGGGTTTTATGGGGAAAAAAGCTCTTTTGAGGGAATGATTGCTATTTGTTTCTCAAATGGATGCATATGTATACAATTTTATGTGGAACTGCAATCATATCGAAAGCTTATTAATTAAACTTTATTTTGGTATACATAAAAGGGGGATAAAATTATTGATCTGGTCCCCCTAGGCCAAAAAATTATTGTTTTTTCAAAAAAATTTGATAATTTTTTGAAAAGACCAAAATTTTTTTGAAATATTCCATTTAAATATTAAATCTGAGTATGCAGTTATAAACTTTGATCAATTTTAAGCAAATTGAAAGAAACAAATTTTTTTAATTACCCTTTATTTCGACGAAGTTATGCTACATTTAAACTTTTACCCACCTGTGTGCGACCGATTGACCAGTATGAGGTTGGCTTTTGTACCCCAACAATGAAAAGCTTATACAATTTTTTAAATTTTTTTATGCAAAAACTATTTAATTAACTTCAGAAGATCATAAAAAACAAAAACAATAGATTTGTTGCAAAGTTTCAGAAAAAAAAAAATGTAGAAATTTACTTTTTCTTAATCGCCCACTTGATGTAAGGTTGTATTGAATTTTTGTAAAGTGTATGAACAGCTGTTTAAACCAGCTGTTTTAAGTTTGCCATCACAGTTATCTAAAGCACATGTATCGAAGTGAATAAATTGCAATAGCCAAAATCACGAGTAAAACTGACGACAATTCTTCTTCGTTACATATGGGTAAGTTATTTAAATTATAAAAATATTATGAAAATATTAATGGTTTGTATAATCAGAATTATACAAATCTATTGTTTATGTTTTTTATGATCTTCTGAAGTTAATTAAATAGTTTGTGCATAAAAAAATGAAAAAAATTGTATAAGCTTTTCATTGTTGGGGTACAAAAGCCAACCTCATACTGGTCAATCGGTCGCACACAGGTGGGTAAAAGTTTAAATGTAGCATAACTTCGTCGAAATAAAGGGTAATTAAAAAAAGTTTTTTATTTCAATTTGCTTAAAATTGATCAAAGTTTATAACTGCATACTCAGATTTAATATTTAAATGGAATATTTCAAAAAAATTTTGGTCTTTTCAAAAAATTATCAAATTTTTTTGAAAAAACAATAATTTTTTGGCCTAGGGGGACCAGATCAATAATTTTATCCCCCTTTTATGTATACCAAAATAAAGTTTAATTAATAAGCTTTCGATATGATTGCAGTTCCACATAAAATTGTATACATATGCATCCATTTGAGAAACAAATAGCAATCATTCCCTCAAAAGAGCTTTTTTCCCCATAAAACCCTTTTGGGCGACCTCTAAACCCCTTTCAAAAAATCTGAAAAAATTCTCAAAATGTTTTTAGGCAAACATCTTTCGAATTCCGACTCAACATTTAAACATTTCAAAAAAATAAAAAAAAGTGTACGCCCTAATATAGTATCATATATGTTAACTATAGTATGATAGATATAATATATAGTATCATATATGCTAACTGTAATATGATAGACATTATATATAGTATCATATATGCTAACTGTTATATGATAAATATAATATATAGAATCATATATGTTAACTGTAATATGATAAATATAACATATAGTATCATATATGCTAACTGTAATATGATAGATATAATATATAGTATCATATATGTTAACTATAATATGATAGATATAATATATAGCATCATATATACTAAATGTAATATGATAATTATAATATATAGTATCATATATGTTAACTGTAATATGATAAATATAATATACTAGCTGTCGCCAAGGCTCGCTTCGCGAGCCTTCGCGCCAGCTAGGCTCTAACCGGTCTCATCCCACTTGTACCACTAATCCCACTTGTACCACTATTCCCACTTGTACCATTAATCCCACTTGTACCACTAATCCCACCTGTACCACTAATCCCACTTGAACCACTAATCCCACCTGTACCACTAATCCCACTTGAACCACTAATCCCACCTGTACCACTAATCCCACTTGAACCACTAATCCCACTCGTTCCACTAATCCCACTTATACTACCAATACCACCAATAACACCAAACCACCAATACCACCAATACCAATAATCCCACAATTCATTCTGTAACATCAATTTATTAAATTCTTTAAATTTTTTCATTGTAACGCTCTTTGGTACACCACATTTTTAGTTTTTCCATTCACATTGTCGGTGTAAATGAATAAATACCTACACGCGAACAGGCCACATATAATTGACCGTGTGAAAACACCGGATATTGCAAATTTAAACCACAAACTGCTAACGATTGACCTTGAGCTTGATTGATAGTAACAGCAAAGGCCAAACGAATTGGAAATTGAAGTCGTTTGAATTCGAATGGCAACTCATAAGGTATCATTGGGATGCGTGGAATCAACACTTCTTCGCCTTTTAATTTGCCAGTCAAGATTGTTGCCACAATAACATTTGTCATTAGCTTCTTAACAACAACTCTCGTACCATTACACAAACGTGGCTGATTGATATTTTGAAGCATGATGACGGTGACTCCAACTTTCAATCGAAGGTTATGGGGTGGTAGTCCAAGAACATCCAATGAATTCAGGAATTCTATAGGGTAATTCACTACTTCATCTTAGTTGGTTACCGTATCAACTGATTTATACGACACTAAATCGCCTGGAATTTTTGATTGAATCGCTAAATTCAAATCATTGACATCCTTGTTTTTCGCTGCTAAAATTGCTCGCTCGCTCAACCAAGCATGACTTTTATAATTTTCCGTAATATTCGGAAAAACACTTTCAATCAATTCATCTCTGGACTGTGTGAAATGACAAAACTCAGATGGCAAAGTGATCAAACCAGAATCATCATGTGGCATTGCTCCATTTCCGATTTTCAACAATTGCTCAGTAAACACAGCTGCAGATGGATCATTTTGCAATTGTACACGGACAACGTTGATATAGATCTCCATAGGTACGAAGATTTCAAGCAAGCATTGATTTTGTCAGCTGCAGTTGATCTGGGCATAACTGGCAATGTTTGCCTGAAATCACCTGACAACAATATCAATGCACCACCAAATAAATCAGGTTTATCTCGAATATCTCTCATAGTTTGGTCCAGTGCTTCCACTGATTTTTTATGTGCCATGGTACATTCATCCCAAATTAGTAAGGCGGACTGTATTTTAAGTAAATTTTTATATTTTTTTTTGTATTTTTTAACTTTCGATGAACAGAGCGAGGTCAACGATGCTCACTTGTACCTTGCTTGGCTGATTCTAATTCTTTTTTATACATATAGTTTTAGTGATGCTACATTTGTATAATATTGACGTTACGGTTGCATAAAAATGGAAGTACTCGGTAATTAAATACTTGAGCGTTCGTTCAGTGAATTAGGGTTGCACGTCTAAACAGCGAGTAATGCACTTACCCAGTTTTTGCAAAATTTGTCCAGTACATCATAACAGCTTCAGAGAGTAGCTTTTCCTGCACAGTGTAAGTGTTACCATGAAAGATTCCAGATGGCGACAACGGCGCTCCGAATAAAAACGCCAACTCTTCTCCAGAAATGCTGTGAGGAAGCTGCAGTGCGTTTAAATAAAAAAAAAAGTTGTATTCAAAATTGTGTTTTACGCAAAAGCAAGTATCTTAAGACAAATGTTCTTAGACACTGGTGTTTTATTCAAAGCAAAAAACTTCCTGTACATGATCAATTTGTATGTGTGCAATTATGAAAATAAAATTTTATTTTATTTTTTTGGTTTTATTTATTTTTTTCATTTTCGTTTTTTTTTATTTTTTTCTTACTTCTTTTATAATTTTCTCGCCTCGGCCGAGTTTCTATCAAATTTATTGTGTTGATGAAAACACTAACCTGAGTTTTTGGTTGCCGAAGTTTTTGTGAAACGCGCGTGTAAAATTTTTCACTACAAATATTTTTTGTTGAAAAAAAATATATAAAAAAATGTAAAATAGAAAAAAAATGCTAACAAATTTAGAAAAAAAACTTTATCAAAATAAATTATTGAAAATATGTACATAAACAACCTTAGGAATATGAAAACAAAATTTTTTTGGCACCCAAGCCAGGAGTCGAACCCCGACCCCCGCGTTGCTGAAGGAGAGTCTCAACAATTCAGCCAATTACCCTTTGATGTCAGAGTTAGAATTTAGATCAGACAGCTTCAATTTTTTTCTACTTCACAATCAAAGCACGAACCGTAAAGAAATCGTCTGTAATAAGTTAAGTTATCAGTATTGCATTCAACAGGGGAAGCCACGGGTTAACTTTAAATATTGTGTGAAGTCATAGGGTTATCACAAGCTAAGTTATCGATAGTTTGTAGTTATCGATCCCAGGTAAGCATCTCTAGAAAATTCAAACGAAGAAGAACCATTATTGACGTGCACAGTGGCGACTGAACGACGTGTATTTTCCGAGTTAAAAAGTTTCATTGTAATAACACGTGTTTGAATTTTAAGTTAAACTCAGTGCAATGTCCTCCAGGCTTCTGAGGTTCAGGCGCATAGTAAGTCATCTCACTTGACATTATATTTTTTTTCTCTTTTTATTTGATAATTGAACTGGAATTTGCTATAAGCAAGTCGTGTAATTTTTTAAAGGCAACGCCCAGATGGCGTTGCAACAAAATGACATATCAGACATGTCTGAAGCGGACTTAAGTGGTTTCGAAAAAGTCAATATGAGTCCAAAGAGTTCAAAAAAAGAAAAAGCATGGCACTAGAAGTCACTCTAGTGACAAAAAGAAAAAGACTAGAGTTAGCATCTGAACGGTTAGGCAGCGAATCCTTTGATGAATATTGTTCCCCAATAGAGGAAAGTGCGGTAAGAGAGTTTTGTGGAAATCCACGTGCTCAGCCACATAAAAGTAAGACTGAAAACATAACCTTCCAAAATGTGATTAATTCCCCCAGGGAAACTGGCCTTTCGCCAGACTGCAACATTACTAATGATCCTGAAATGTACAAAAACGGTGATCCGGCTGTGGCTGCTGCACTTAGTGAAGTTTATCCGGAGGTGCCTTTTGGTCCTCCTTTTGTCCTTATGGACACTACAAAGTGTGACGTGCTTAGCAACAAAAAAAAAACACGAAATGGTTTATTCCTAGTGAAACAATTGAATAACTGTAGAATCAGTCAGATTAAATCAGTTTATTCAATTGGTCCAACCCTTTTTAAGGTTATATTCAACAATGTGACTGAGGCAAACCAATGTATTGCCAATAGGGAGTTAGCTGCGCTAAATATTAGAGCGTACATTCCCAGGTCGGCATATGAAGCGTACGGTATAGTGAGGGGTATTCCTCTAAAAAATAATGCGGATGAAATTAAACAGTTAGCGGAAACAGAAATTAAAATCACTTCAATGCAACGTTTCAAAACGCGCATCAATAATTCAAATGGGTTTGTTCCAACGCTGACTATGAAAATTGGCTTTCTAGGGAATAAAATCCCTCGAGCCATTATTGTGGACAAGGCTTATATAAGAGTGGATGTGTACATTCCGTCGGTTAGGCAGTGCAATAACTGTGGCAGAATAGGCCATAGTAAGTTCACGTGTCGATCTTAAAAAAAAAGATGTATTGAATGTGGGAAATCAGAGGGGTGCCCGCCGTGTGAAGGCAAAAAATGTATTCTATGTGAGTCCACAGAACACTGTGCTCCAGACAAAAAAAAAAATTCCCCACATGGGAAAGGGAACAGCAGATAAATGTGGTTAAGAATGTGAAAAAATTTTCTAGAAAACAGGCTTCTGAAGTCCTGTTTGGTCAAACTAGCAGCAATAGATTCAGCCTTCTGGAGGATGATGATGAGAATTTTCCTCAATTATCCAAAAACGATTCCACCCACAATCCAGATTCTGTTGTAAATCATTACATGACTAAAAACCCATATAGTCATATTGCCAGGCAAAAAATCCTGGAAAATATTTTTCTTTGGGGCTATATCCCGTGTCATCCCAGGTGCAATCTCGCCCAAAGCTGCCAATGCAGGCTACTTCATCGACTCCTCGACGCCAAGTTGATCTCAGTGGTTACAATCGCAATAATGCTAAGTCTAACCCATTTATGTCGGATGAGTTTGACAATCTATGCATTCAGTTATCGAAAGCCTTAAAATCGATCTCGACTACGCTACAAGATCCCAATCTAGCTCAAGTGGTTGAGTCAGTTAAGAGTCAATTTTCAGCCTTTTGTCTTTAAAAGGATTTATGGCTTTGTTCAAGGAACACAGGTCAGATTACATATGAAGATTATGCAATATAATATTCAATTACTTAATGCTAATATCGACACTCTTGATCTCTTTCTTAATGACTCGGAAGTAGACATCTGTGCACTCAGTGAGACCTGGTCCCTGGGTCCAGCTAGTCACAGAAGTTTGTGTAATTCTACCTTTGTAGAGAAAAATAGAACAGATGGATATGGAGGAGTGGCAACAGTTTTCCCAAATCCATCTCTTTCAAAAGAATTCCATTTTAGTCGAATAATGATACTCTTATAGTTCAAACTACCAACACCATTCCGAGAGTCACGATCTGCAGTGTCTACTTTGAGCCTAGCTTGGAAATTGGAGAATTTCAATCAATCACATCGAGGCTGATCAGTTTCCTTCAAGGAAAAAATAATGTGTTTCTCTTGGGGGACTTCAATGCGAGCAACCTCTTGGGGTGATTTCAGGACATATCAAAAAGGCACTTCCTTACAGCTGTCTATTACCGAGTCCAATCTGCTTTGCCTTAATGATGGTTCGCCCACCTTCAAAGCCAACTTTAATTCAGCGAATGCGTCTGTGGTGGACCTCTCGTTCACAAATTTGGTGAGGCCAGTCAGGTGGATGGTCTTACGACAGTGTTTAGGAGGCAGCCACCACTTTCCAATTGTCATTGAATTGGAGGGGAAGTGTCGACCTCTAAAAATATTTCTTTCAAAGAAAAAACTAACGAAAACTCTGCATGAAATGAACCTTGAACCTGACCTTCAAGATATTCAAAGGAAATTTCAAGAGGCAATTAAGAAGTGCACTCTGACGCTAAAGAAAGGATGCAAACCTAAGATGTGGTGGAATGAAAGTCTATTAAAGTTGTATGTGGAGCTTCAGGTTGCATTCAGGGTGGCCACTGACAATCCCCAAGCCACAAATGTAAATAGGGAGGGATTCTTATACCAGTAAAATCGATGAAATCAACACATTCCCAAGCTCCAAAAGCTCTTGGAGATTTGTGAAGGCGGTTAGGGGGGATTTCCGCAAGGAGAGTTCCCTATGGATGTCGGACAATTATGCTCCATACCTTGACTTTTTGAAAGGTCAGATTCCGAACTCCTTATGTTCAGAGGTATCCAACATCTGTGCAAGAGCTGACTGGGCGTTGGCTTTCACCATGGAGGAAATTTTTGAAGTGATTCATTTAAAGTCTAATAATGTGGCTAGTGGGCATGATTCTATCACTTATTATACGTCGAAAGCGCTATCTACAGACTCCTTAAATTCAATGCAAAATGCAATAAACAATACGTTCCTCATAAATTTTATTTGCGGATGAATGGAGGGTTGTTAAGATAGTGCCGATTCCAAAAAAGAGAAGGATTTGTCAATAACGACCAACTTGCGCCCCATTTCTTTAATTTCAGTCTTCATGAAAGTCACTAATTTACTATTAAAAGGTAGAATACAAGATACAATTGAGTTGAGTGGCATGCTTCCTAACAAGTCGTATGCATATAGAAAGCACAAATCGGCAGCCATGTGCATCAACCATTTACTCCATGACGTCAGAAACCGTAGAGCCAAGAGAGATATATAGCCCTATTATGATTGTCGACTACTGATAGAGAATCGAAAGAGATATATCTTCGACAAAATTTTTTAATTTTCGGATGTAAAATATGATAGATGCGAGAAACTCCAATTTACACTTAAAAGATTTGTTGGGAAGAAGGCTAATGCTGATGCGAATACTTTGAGAACGGATATTTAGATTTGCTGGGATCCCTACGTTTGGAGAGCTTCGCATGTTATGCCACGGATGTATCAATAGGAGTGGACTGGTCTGGTTTTGCTTTTGCGGAACTGCAGGCCATTTTGATGGCCATTAAAACAGCGAGACATAGGATTGGAAACAAGGTTGCCATCTTTAGTGACAGTCTGGCGGCATGTCAGCTGATTAATAGTACTTTGTCAGTTAACCACATTGTCGCTCAAATCCACAATGTGACGGAGGCTTCCAATCTCACGGCGGTGAGGGTAATTTGGACGCCCAGCCATGTGGGGATTGACTTTAATGAAAAAGCAGATCAACTGGCAAAACAGGCTGTGAAGATTGGCTATCCGATTCCGTACACCTTATCAGCTTCTGAAGCGTTCTCGCGCATAACAATGGAAATCAGCAAAAATTGGTTCAAGCAAGCAGTGATGACCTGAATTTTAACTCGGGCCTATTAAAAGCGTTCTCAGAATACAGAGCTAAACCATGGTTTTATAATATTAAATTGGAGCTAAGAATGATCAAATTAATAAACCGTTTCTTAACTGGCTCAACGTATGACAGCGTTTTTCTGCATAAGATTGGGGCAAGGGAGACAGCATTATGCTCCACTTGTGATTTGTTGGATTCGTTTGATCATGCTATATTTAAGTGCCTGTGGTTGTTATTAATAAAAAATACTTTTTTATTTAACTTAATAAGTAAACTTTATTCTCGGCGTGCGTCTATCGTTTTCTACTCAACAACTAGTCTCCAATAGCATGTCCAGCTCTATTAAGGACCGTACAACATAACGCCTCAATACTTCTTACATCTCTAAAGGCTCGTTCACAATAATGCTTATATTCTATTGTGACGCATATTACACGCTTTCTTTTCTTTAAGGAATAAGATTTATGATTCTTATATAACTAGTCCACCATGAATACTAAAGTTAAAAAATAAATGTATATATATTTATTAGGGTGGGTCGTTCTTATTTGAAAAAAGAAAAATTTGTATGATCGCGTTGGAATAGTAAAATTATGTTTCCTTATGTATAAAAAATAATTTTGTGTAAAAAAAATTCAAAATAAGCTGCATCTTCATACCGCGCAAGCAGATTGAAAGTTGGAAAAAAAATTTATATGAGATTTTTCCAACTTCAATGATAAAATTTAGAATTTCTCAGCTTTAATCTCATTTTTTAAATACATTATGTTCCCAGATATTTTTGGTCACAGAACTATCTTTCAAAGGAAAGCAACCAAACTACGATCGACCAAAATTTTACGGAGATATGGTCGAAGAAACTCAGACCTGAGGAAATTGCTCCAAGACATGCCAAAATTGTGTTCGAACCTATCAATTTTGTAACCATTTGGAAGAAGGCATATTGCCATTTCAAAAAAATCTTCCTTGAAGAAAATCAGTTATTTCATAAGGATGTTATAACAATTTATATATTTATCTATTTATCGGTTTCATTTCAGAACGTGGCCTGAAAAAAAGTCCATGAAAGTTTAAAATCCTTCTACTTAAGCTCGAACAGGAAAATACAACACTCAATTACGATTATAGATTTTTTAAATCGGTTCACAGAAATCAAAGTTACACGGCTTTGAAATTGGACAATTTATTATTTTTATACCCGACAAACTCTGTGTCGAGGGTATATTGCGTTTGTTGGGTTGTGTGTAACACCCAGAACCAGTCGAGATAGACCATACAAAATATATATAGAAATGATTCCATATATTCAATTTGCGGTTTTCTTTAGTTTGCTCTTAGTGTGCCAGATTTTTATGACAGACGCTGCTTCACCACGTTTAATAGATTTTTAATACATTTTATTTACATAATAAAAGCTTTCGATGGAGAGAAGAAGTCAGCGTTATAAGTGGAATTTTCTGGTGACACTAACCATTTCTATATAAATTTTTTTTTAAGTCTATCTCGAGTACGGACGAAAAAATGCCATATATCCTCGACACAGAGTTTGTTGGGTATGACTTTGCTATATATTTTTCCCAAACATGAGCTCATTATCGAATCAAAAAAAAAGTAGTATACTTTTCGGCATTTTTATACCCAGCGTAAGCGGGGTATATTAGTTTTGTGCAAATCTTGTAACAGGGAGAATTAAGCTCCGGAGCTATATAAAAATATATATAGAAATGATCAGGATCAAAAACTGAATCGATTTAGACATGTCCGTCTGTCCGTCTGTCCGTCTGTCCGTCTGTCCGTCCGTCCGTCCGTCCGTCCGTCCGTCTGTCCGTCTGTCCGTCTGTCCGTCCGTCCGTGGTCGGATCTCCTCCGAAACGGCTGGACCAATCAAGTCGAAATTTGACACACCGGTATATCGGAATCCGAGTATGATCCTAAGTAAAAATGGGAGACATCCGCCCACTGCCACGCCCACAAATGAATATAATGTGTTTTCAGTAAAATGCTTGTAACTTGCGAACCAGTCAACACATTCCATTGATATTTGGTGTACTGGTAAACTACGAAAAGAGACATATCCTGGCAAAAAATGGACACCGCCCTCTTCGAGCCACGCCCACAAATAAGCCCAAAAATAAGGGCTTATCGTAACTTGTGAAGTAAAAGGCGTAGAAGCTTCAAATTCGCAGCATAGGTTGCCTAAGGCAAATGAAAGGTGTAGGAACAAAAATTTATGTAGCCCGCCCACTGCCACGCCCACAAATAGAGAATTTTCATAACTTCCGAAGTAAAAGGCGTAGAAGCTTCAAATTCGCAACATAGGTTCACCAAGGCAAATGAAAGGTGTAGGAAAATTTTTTTTATGGCCCGCCCACTGCCACGCCCACAAATGAAGTTTTTTCGTAACTTCCGAAGTAAAAGGCGTAGAAGCTTCGAATTCGCAACATAGGTTCACCAAGGTGAATGAAAGGTGTAGGAAAAAAATTTTTGTGGCCCGCCCACTGCCACGCCCACAAATAAAGATTTTTCGTAACTTCCGAAGTAAAAGGCGTAGAAGCTTCAAATTCGCAACATAGGTTCACCAAGGCGAACGAAAGGTGTAGGAAAAAATTTTATGCGGCCCGCCCACTGCCACGCCCACAAATGAAGATTTTTCGTAACTTCCGAAGTAAAAGAAGTAGAAGCTTCAAACTCGCAACATAGGTTCACCATGGCGAATGAAAGGTGTAGGGAAATAATTTATGTTGCCCTCCCACTGCCACCCCCACAAATAGAGAAGCAAAACATAGTGCGCTCGTAATGTCGGGACGCTGGGTATTTCAAAGTCGGGCTTGACCGACTTTAGCTTTCTTACTTGTTTTTTAACTAACACAGGATTTAAAAAATAATAAATTGTCCAATTTCAAAGCCGTGTAACTTTGGTTTCTGTGAACCGATTTAAAAAATCTATAATCGTAATTGAGCGTTGTATTTTCCTGTTCGAGCTTAAGTAGAAGGATTTTAAACTTTCATGGACTTTTTTTCAGGCCACGTTCTGAAATGAAACCGATAAATAGATAAATATATAAATTGTTATAACATCCTTATGAAATAACCGATTTTCTTCAAGGAAGATTTTTTTGAAATGGCAATATGCCTTCTTCCAAATGGTTACAAAATTGATAGGTTCGAACACATTTTTGGCATGTCTTGGAGCAATTTCCTCAGGTCTGAGTTTCTTCGACCATATCTCCGTAAAATTTTGGTCGATCGTAGTTTCGTTGCTTTCCTTTGAAAGATAGTTCTGTGACCAAAAATATCTGGGAACATAATGTATTTAAAAATGAGATTAAAGCTGAGAAATTCTAAATTTTATCATTGAAGTCGGAAAAATCTCATATAAATTTTTTTTTCCAACTTTCAATCCGCTTGCGCGGTATGAAGATGCAGCTTATTTTGAATTTTTTTTTACACAAAATTATTTTTTATACATAAGGAAACATAATTTTACTATTTCAACGCGATCATAGAACGTTCGTAAAAACGACCCAGCCTAATATTTATATATATAAAAGTTTATTATCACTCGTACCCATTCATAGTGGGGGTTTGGATATTCGACCACTTCTAGTTCTGTATAAATCAATTAATTGCGCTGGCACTTGACTGTCTGTTGTAGATGATGAGCTTGCTTCTGGCAAACTGTAATACGTTTCGTCTGTAGATATGTCATGTTGCTCAACTGATTCTTCCACATTACAGTTTTGCTCATTATTTTGAGTTCTCGGTTTTTTCTTAGAGTAAGGATCATCTTCAGCATTTTCTTCAAGCAATAATTCTGTTGCACTGTTTTCATTATTCACAGTTTTTGCTATAAGCCTTCGATTTCTTCTAAAGTGCAGTACAAAAAAGGTAACAACAAAATAAATGATACAATTCAGTACATTTATGTCGTTTTTCATTGAAGTGCCTGTCGAAAGTTCCACTCACGCCCAGGCCCCAATGAATTAGGTTTCACCACTGTTCAGTAGGTTCCAATGAATAACTCAAATATATCCAATATATATCAATCTTACCCCACTGTGGTCAAAAGTGTTTGTTATATTTGTTACATTTTATGATTTATTACATTGTTGTTGTGGACGGATCATAATTCGTTCCCGACTATCCTTAGTCGAAAACCGGCTGCGCCATAAATGTTGTATCATCCTACCGGCTGCGCCATAAATGTTGGAGCGTCGGGATGAGCGTCTAAGCTGAGCAGGAATGAGAAGTCTTTTTGTTTTAATTTGATTACAACTGTTTATTTATTTCCATTAAAAAATTACAGTGTCCTATTCTAGCTCACTAAACTACCCTTATCCCTAGCTAAAGGGCCCCCTCCAGCTCTGTCAGAAATGAAAAACTTCATATAAAAAAAAGCTTAAGAAATGCTGAAGGAATTTTTGTGTCAGATATTTTCTGTTAACAGTCTCCAGTTCGTCAAAGAGTAGTTTCTGTTTTCGCTCCCTTTTTTGCTGCAAATAAAACATGGTAACACAGATTTTTATGTTAGAAATATTGAATTTTCCGTTCTTTCTGAAAGGAATTTTGACAGCAAAGCCAAGTTCGAAAAAAATAAAATGGATTTAAAGAGGTTCAATGTGTAATTTTCAGAAATGGATAAATGAAATCAATAATTTTCGATTATAAGAAACGTCTTGACATAAAATATATAGATATATAGATTGTCACTATTGCATTAAAAAATGAAATTATGCTACGTTTTTCCCTTTAAGGAATATTTAGCAAATTCCTGCTGAGATTCCTTACAGAGCTGGAGAGGGCCCTTAACACGGAGATCCACACTTTAACGTCCTGGTTCGTGAGTAGGTGCGCTAAAGTCGAGATCCACTGATACTATTCGTAGTTCCAAGCGAAGTCCTCTTGCATAGATCGATGATCAGCGTTTATAATCAGAAAGTGCTTTTCATGCACTTTCTTAAAGTCGATCATTTCCAAAGTGTTCTTCTTCGTCTGCTCATCGTTCTATTTCTTGTCGCGCTGGCCGAGTTCTTCCGCATTGCTGCAATCTTGAGTAATACTTGTTGTTGTTGTTGGGTAATAAGGGTGCTTTGTCAATATCTTCTATTGCCACACATTCTTCTGGGTCAGCTTGGTTGTTGTTGTTGTTGTTGCTATTGTCTATTGCTTATTTCCTCTATCGTCAGCTTAATTTCGGCCTTGAGCTGCGACCTGTTATTGTTGTTATTATTCTTGGCATAGTTCAGCTTATGCAGTTACTTCTGCTGGCTCGCTGACTCATTACCTTACATTCTACTGCTGGTTCGCCCGAACCCATCGCTTGACTGGTGATCGTTGGCTTTGATTGTTTACGTAAGTATTTCCTCTTTGTGCCTTCTTATTCTGGGCGCTAATGGTTTTGTTGTTGCACTCTTCTGTTGATCGAGAAATGAGCAGAAGAACTGTTTGTGCTGTTGTGACGCACAACAGTATCAATGAATTTGTTGTCCGTGCTAAAATTTAGAGTGTTGATATTTTAGCGTCAATGTGCTCTAAGTGTGCGCGGAATCTTCGCCTTTCAATAATTCGTCTAATTTTTATGACATCTCAAATATTTCCTGAGATATGGGTATTTGAGAAAGACAAAGTCTGATTTAATGCAATTCAGTTCATACAAGGTGGGCCCTCCTGACGTTTACGCAACGTACAAATTCCCCACTTTTTCAACAAAATAAAAATGCAGTTTTTCGCTTTTAACTTTCATATTTGTCATCCGATCATTGAGTTCTACGGCTTTAAATGATGAGTGTCAAGTAAGCTAAGCACTTTTCACGAATCGACTCGAGAGTAGGTGGATAATTTGCCGCTAATTAGTCGTGAATTAGTTGTAAAAATAAATATTTTGTCGTTTTTTGGTTTTAGTTTTTTTGAGTGCTTTGCCAACTTGATATCAAGTTAGCAAAGCACCCCTCCAAAAACTGACTAGAGCGTCCGTCGAAAAATGGGAATAGCATAAGGTTTTGCCGCTAATTAGCCGCTAATTAATTTTGAAAAAATTAATTTTCTAAATTAATTTTTTTTTGTTTTTTTTGGGTGCTTTGCTAACTTGTAGTCAAGTTAGCAAAGCACCCCTCCAAAAACTGACTAGAGCTTTCGTCGAAAAATGGGAATAGCATAAGATTTTGCCGCTAATTAGCCGCTAATTAATTTTGAAAAAATTAATTTTCTAAATTAATTTTTTTTTGTTTTTTTTTGGGTGCTTTGCTAACTTGTAGTCAAGTTAGCAAGCACCCCTCCAAAAACTGACTAGAGCTTTCGTCGAAAAATGGGAATAGCATAAGATTTTGCCGCTAATTAGCCGCTAATTAATTTTGAAAAAATTAATTTTCTAAATTAATTTTTTTTTGTTTTTTTTGGGTGCTTTGCTAACTTGTAGTCAAGTTAGCAAAGCACCCCTCCAAAAACTAACTAGAGCTTTCGTCGAAAAATGGGAATAGCATAAGATTTTGCCGCTAATTAGCCGCTAATTAATTTTGAAAAAATTCATTTTCTAAATTAATTTTTTTTTGTTTTTTAATAATTTTTTTTTGTACCAGAAAAGGCACAATTGAGCCAAAACGGCAACACTGTATATGAGGCCTTTTACATTAGTCAATTATTGACCATCAACTCTCATTTTCAGTACAAAACGAAAATATATCGTTATCGAAAAGTTGAGAGTTTTCTGCTTGTACGCTATTTACACGCTAAAGCCTGAATTCCAATTATGCGTGAGCTGCGGAACGTTTCACACTGCGCAAGCTGCATGAAAAATTCAATTTCCAATAATGCGTGTGCGTGAAAATATGATTGTCCCCTCTTGATTAGTGAAGCATAATTTTGAACATTAATCGAATCAGTACATATTAAGGTACTTTCTTCGTATTATTTTTTTTAGTGGCAACATAGCTGAACTTTGAATATTTGCGATAATAAAATGACAAGAATCACGAAAATATATAAATTTATATAAAAAAAAATATATATGCGAACATTAAATTCATAGTTAAATAAAAAGAATTCCCAACAATACCGAGTACCTTATAGTAAGTACTCAATAGTTTCAACTTCACTAATCTGAACTTGCAATTACGTGGTAGAATCACAAATTGAAACTTAATAAACATTTCAAACAAACCTCCAACCGATTTATTGTAGAGATGGGATCGATGTTTCGATATTACCGTAGCACTTTACAAAATATTTGCATTTACCTTTTTTTTCGCCCCATGTTACTAGTTTTGAGATGTTTCGTTAGTTTTAAGATAGATATGTGGGCAAAAACTCTTTTTAACATGGTGGCGAAATTAATGGCTATGAAAAATTAAATTAACCAAAACTATCATATCGCCCATCTCTATTCTGTGTTTAATTAGTCCGGTTGAACATTCACCGATAATCGGCCGATTTTTTTTCGCCGATTTTATTTTTTTTTTCGTAGGCGAGGGAGGTGAGAAAAATGTATTTTTTCACTTTCGTATCCCCTCCCTTGCCATCAACCAGAATATCGGAGACAAAAAATCGGCCGATTATCGGTGAATGTAAAACCGGACTTAGATTGCCTTTTGTCCATATATGTCTAAATGCATTTGTCTTTTTGTGAAGGAAACCAAATAACGCTCATACCCTAACCAGTGCTGCCATGTTGAGGGATATTTCCCATTTTGAGGGATTTTTTGCACCAAATATTGGCAAAAGGGAAAAGGGGATTTTCTTTGCATTGTTGAATACGATAGAGGGATTTTTCAATAATCGATACAAAGCCCTAAGTGGATCATCCACATTCGAGCAATCTTCTGCGAGCGGCTCGGCTCGATGCAATGCTCGATCGTATGTGGTAATGTTGGTTGATGAATTGGCTCGCTAACATGACCTATTACGATCGAGCATTGCATCGAGCCGAGCCGCTCGCAGAAGATTGCTCGAATGTGGATGATCCACTTAGGGCTTTGTATCGATAATTGAAAAATCCCTCTATCGTATTCAACAATGCAAAGAAAATCCCCTTTTCCCTTTTGCCAATTATTGGTGCAAAAAATCCCTCAAAATGGGAAATATCCCTCAACATGGCAGCACTGGTTAGGGTATGAGCGTTATTTGGTTTCCTTCACAAAAAGACAAATGCATTTAGACCAGTGACAGCCAAACGCACACAAAGACAGAAACACTTCGTGTTTTAACGTAACGATGTGATGTGAATGCAAAAATCATGCGAGCACACCCTCATCGTTCGACAGTTTCAATAAGACTGGAATTCATTCAAAGACAGTGTGGCCAGCTCGTGAGATTTTTTCCCTTTTTCTACAATTTGGGAAAGGGGGATTTTTTTCTCTACGCAAATTATGAGCTCTTCTTTCAGAAATTATCTTTTTTTATTTTGTTATAGTTTAAACCACTTCAACTGAGGGTGTAGAGCTGCCCTTGCAGGTTTGTCCCACTTACGTCTATACACCGCCGCCCTACAAACTCGACACGCGGGTGAAAAAATGCAAATTAAAAAATGCTCATGTATAGCAGCTCTTATTTGCTTATTTCGATGCAACAAATCTTAATTTTCGCAGTTATTTTTCCCCTTTGTTCGCTCTCTGTAAAATATCAAAAAAGGGATTAACTGTGGATACTACTTTAAGAGAAACGGGATAAATATGGTTTACCGAAGACTTATAAGGGAAAGGTTGTCTTTTAATGTTGGCAATACTGAATGAAACTCGCATATATTTTAAGGAAGCGAGCGACGTGACCCTGCTCGCTCGATAGTTGGCAACTGACTGACTGATTTTCGTTTTTCAGCTTCGGCTTCACACGCATGAGAGCACTAACACAAATGTTTTGCCCGCGGGCCTTCTAGCGGCTTACACTGATTTAGACATATATGGACAAAAGGCAATCTAAGTCCGGTTTTACATTCACCGATAATCGGCCGATTTTTTGTCTCCGATATTCTGGTTGAGGGCAAGGGAGGGGATACGAAAGTGAAAAAATACATTTTTCTCACCTCCCTCGCCTACGAAAAAAAAATAAAATCGGCGAAAAAAAATCGGCCGATTATCGGTGAATGTTCAACCGGACTAATTAAACACAGAATAGAGATGGGCGATATGATAGTTTTGGTTAATTTAATTTTTCATAGCCATTAATTTCGCCACCATGTTAAAAAGAGTTTTTGCCCACATATCTATCTTAAAACTAACGAAACATCTCAAAACTAGTAACATGGGGCGAAAAAAAGGTAAATGCAAATATTTTGTAAAGTGCTACGGTAATATCGAAACATCGATCCCATCTCTACAATAAATCGGTTGGAGGTTTGTTTGAAATGTTTATTAAGTTTCAATTTGTGATTCTACCACGTAATTGCAAGTTCAGATTAGTGAAGTTGAAACTATTGAGTACTTACTATAAGGTACTCGGTATTGTTGGGAATTCTTTTTATTTAACTATGAATTTAATGTTCGCATATATATTTTTTTTATATAAATTTATATATTTTCGTGATTCTTGTCATTTTATTATCGCAAATATTCAAAGTTCAGCTATGTTGCCACTAAAAAAAATAATACGAAGAAAGTACCTTAATATGTACTGATTCGATTAATGTTCAAAATTATGCTTCACTAATCAAGAGGGGACAATCATATTTTCACGCACACGCATTATTGGAAATTGAATTTTTCATGCAGCTTGCGCAGTGTGAAACGTTCCGCAGCTCACGCATAATTGGAATTCAGGCTTTAGCGTGTAAATAGCGTACAAGCAGAAAACTCTCAACTTTTCGATAACGATATATTTTCGTTTTGTACTGAAAATGAGAGTTGATGGTCAATAATTGACTAATGTAAAAGGCCTCATATACAGTGTTGCCGTTTTGGCTCAATTGTGCCTTTTCTGGTACAAAAAAAAATTATTAAAAAACAAAAAAAAATTAATTTAGAAAATGAATTTTTTCAAAATTAATTAGCGGCTAATTAGCGGCAAAATCTTATGCTATTCCCATTTTTCGACGAAAGCTCTAGTCAGTTTTTGGAGGGGTGCTTTGCTAACTTGACTACAAGTTAGCAAAGCACCCAAAAAAAACAAAAAAAAAATTAATTTAGAAAATTAATTTTTTCAAAATTAATTAGCGGCTAATTAGCGGCAAAATCTTATGCTATTCCCATTTTTCGACGAAAGCTCTAGTCAGTTTTTGGAGGGGTGCTTTGCTAACTTGACTACAAGTTAGCAAAGCACTCAAAAAAAACAAAAAAAAAAATTAATTTAGAAAATTAATTTTTTCAAAATTAATTAGCGGCTAATTAGCGGCAAAATCTTATGCTATTCCCATTTTTCGACGAAAGCTCTAGTCAGTTTTTGGAGGGGTGCTTTGCTAACTTGACTACAAGTTAGCAAAGCACCCAAAAAAAAACAAAAAAAAATTAATTTAGAAAATTAATTTTTTCAAAATTAATTAGCGGCTAATTAGCGGCAAAATCTTATGCTATTCCCATTTTTCGACGAAAGCTCTAGTCAGTTTTTGGAGGGGTGCTTTGCTAACTTGACTACAAGTTAGCAAAGCACCCAAAAAAAACAAAAAAAAATTAATTTAGAAAATTAATTTTTTCAAAATTAATTAGCGGCTAATTAGCGGCAAAACCTTATGCTATTCCCATTTTTCGACGGACGCTCTAGTCAGTTTTTGGAGGGGTGCTTTGCTAACTTGATATCAAGTTGGCAAAGCACTCAAAAAAAACTAAAACCAAAAAACGACAAAATATTTATTTTTATAACTAATTCACGACTAATTAGCGGCAAATTATCCACCTACTCTCGAGTCGATTCGTGAAAAGTGCTTAGCTAACTTGACACTCATCTTTAAATGTTTGCTTTCATTGTGTACAAAACAAACATGCCTAAAATTGGGATAATTTGCACTGCTTGCTAGGATATGGCTCGATAATTGAGTGAAGAAAGTGAAAATATGAGCGAAAATTGCCTTTCAGATTTCATAAGAGCCACAATTAAAGCCGTAGGCTGGCGTATAGGCACTTAAAATTTGCGCACGGTCTCCATCTTTTTAAATTCGTCTATGCGCTTAGCTGTAGTTGAGTTATGGCCCTAAATAGGCGACATGACCTAAGGCACAAATGACGTAAGTCACAAAAAAAATTACATTAGGCCCAAAAAATCTCCATGCAAAATTTTGTTTTATGGCATATGACATAAAATTCATTCCAGACGTACAACAAAATCTTGAGATTTCAGACAATTTTAGAACAAATTTGATATTTGAAATCCAGGCGATTTCAATTTTGCTCTGAAATCCCTAGATTTTGTTGTACGTCTGGAAAGCATATAAGGCCCAAAAATTTGGGTTTTATGTTTTAAAAATATTTGGGTCTTATGTCATTATGCCATAAGGCCCAAAAAAGAAAAAATACACAAGGCCCAAAATATTATAAAACGAAATTGGGCTTTATGTCATATGACATAAAACCCAAAATTTTGGGCCTTATGTCATTTTTAGAAATTTTACTTTTAAGAGGCAGTGTTGGTTCATTGATTTGATTAGTCTGGATTGGAGATGGGCACGCGGACTACGCGGAAAAAAGGGGTTGAAACCCTTGGTCAAGGCAAAAGTTGGGGGGAAACTAAATCCTTATGCACGAAAAGCTCTGAAAGTCAATCAATCGGTCAATCGGCGGTCAAAGTAACACAAAAAATCGAATTAAAAAAAAACGCGTCTAGAAAGCGGGGGTGCGAAGCCCCTCATCACAATAACGTAAAGCTTTTCGTGCAAAACGAATTAATTTTCCCTCAATTTTTCCCATGTTTAAAGGTTCCAACTCTTTTGTCTCCGATTCCGCCTAGCGGACTTGTAGGTTAATATTTTGGGCCTTGTGTAATTTTTTTTTTTTTGCGACCTATGACATTTTTTGGGCCTTATGTAATAAAATTTTGGGTTTTATTTTTTGGGCATTATGTAATTTTTTTTGTGACTTGTGTCATTAGTGCCTTATGTCATGTCGCCCCCTTAATATGGGGCCAAGTAGAGAAAATTGTCTTTTCACATTTTGGAAAGTTTTTCATATCTCAGAAACGCTAATTAAATCCATCAAACCAATGACCTTTTTGGAATGAGGAAGCCCCCAGCTAACATAAAATATCCATTAGAAAAAAATTGTCGAAACGCTGTAGCATTGTGTAATTCACGTTTTTCAACGTCAATATGCTAAGATATGTCTTCAGATCATTGTCCTCGAAATTTCAGGAAACATAAAAGCAACGCGGCCCCCCTTTTAGACCACCTCTAAAACGAATTTGGTTAATTACAAGAAGTACGTTGCAACACACATACACTCTGAATATTCAATGAGGAATGGAAGTCAAATCGATAAAGTGGCTGTTACCTTAAATACAATTAAATATTATTGTAAGAATAACGTTAATTCAGAAGAAAATGACCACCATATAGGTCCCCTAGCAGTAAAGCTAGACTCAATATAGCTTCAAAGCAACCACAAATTTTGAGAGGTACTAAGTAGAGTCCGACCGAACCTTCGGTTTCGGTTCGGCCACCGAATCGTCCTAAATTTTCAGTTTCGGTTTCGGTTCGGTTTTAGCTCGGAAAAGGCCGAAACCGAAACCGAAACTTTCAAACATATTTTAGTATTTTGAAAAAGAAAAATTTTCACATTTTACTGTTATGGAGTGGCTCTGGGATGGCGTAGGAGATGCGTGCTATGCTGTTGATCCCAGGGTCCGAGGATCGATTCCCGACCCAGGCGAAACTGCAACATACATACATACATACTGTTATGGAAATACCAAAAGACTTGAAACAAAACTTTGTACACCTACTTAAAGTGACAAAGCCTTAATTTTAACAATGTGAATTCGGATTTTTTGTTTTGTTTTACACATAATACTGTTATGTTTTTTTTTTTACATTAGTAATGTATATGCCTCGGAATTAGAATATGTAAAAAAATGAAAAAAAAAATTCAAAAATATGTTCAGAAAATATTCCAAAAAATTCAAATAAAATGCCAAAATTAAAAATATTCAAAAAATTCACAGTCAAAAGATCCAAATTAGTTCGAGTTAGTATGCCTATTAGAATGTTGAATTGTCAAATTAACAAAACAAAAGCCTACTTCAGTGAATAAAATATTCAAAAAGCACAGTTAAATGCAAGAAAATTCAAAATATTCAAAATCCGAGCTCTAGTAATGTATATATTTTAAATTCATATACAAGCAAACAATAAAATTAGTTTTGTTTCTCAAATTTGAAAAGTTTCGGTTTCGGTTTCGGTTCGGCCACCGAATCTTTAAAAAAACCGAATATTCGGTTTCGGTTCGGTTTCGGTTGAAAATTTTGACTTCGGTCGGACTCTAGTATTAAGACTGTAAAAATTATGATTTTATTTTTAAATCTTCCACCTAATAGCTCAACGAAACAGTCGCTATGGCAAGCTTTAAAATTATAAAATTCACATATAGAACATGAATCTTCCTTAAGGAATTCAAGAAGAAATTGGGCAAGAAGTAATGAGGAAAAAACATGCTTGTTTGCTCAACACTTGTGCTAAGTTTTTCTACCAAACCTACCGTTAACTGGCATGAGATTTCCTCTTGTTGCGAGTCACAGACGCACACTCAGAGAATTATGACAATCTAACTTTAAGAATAAAAATCTAAAATTTAGTTTGTAACATTCTTGCATTTTTAATCTTGAAATATTGTCAATAAGATTTAAAATCTCAATTTCAAGCAATTTTTCTTAATTTTTAGTTCGATAATTTTAAAACGGAGATCCTAATCTTGAATTTTAGAACGCATTCTTGATTTTTAGTTCGATGCTCTTAAAACCAAGATCGGAATCTTGAATTTTAGTTCGATACTCTTAAACGGAGATCCTAATCTTGAATTTTAGAACGCATTCTTGATTTTTAGTTCGATGCTCTTAAAACCAAGAGCGTAATCTTGAATTTTAGAACGAACTCTTCAATTTGAGGAACACGTTCTTGGAAATTCGCAGACATCGCGTCATTGTTGCTTGTATCATTGAACAGAGCGGACGTGTTTAAGTGTGAAAAAAAAAGGTTTTTGTAAAAGTTTAAAGTGAAGGAAAAGCTATGGTAGATTTTAATGATTGCATCATTTATTCTGTGCCGATCAGGGACGAGATATTGCCGTTTTCTGACGACCAGTGCGAGTTAGAGGGCTCGCCAGATGTTGTTGAAGTTGTTGATGAATCTGCGGACGAAAAACTGCTCAAGAACTTGCTGAAAGAGTTCCAAATGGAGTCAGTTCTAGGATACCTCAAGGGTATGTATTCATAATGATTTATAAATGAGCGTAAAGGTGAAAGCAGTCATGCACTGCGTGGAAAATTAGTACAGAAATCTCAATTCTATAGAACGTTATGCTATCCTGTGCTAATTTTTGACTGTTTTCTCTTATAAATTTTAATGCATTTTGTTTTTAAAAAAAGAACCAATTATTTTGATGGGTAATTGCATTTTTTCAGCCGCAGAAGTTACTTTTCATAGTTTGAAGTACATGCAGAAGGAATACCTGAAAGAAGCAATACCCTCTCTAGGACTTCGCATGGAGTTTCGTGAAAAACTGATTGCTTGGAAAAAACGAGAGGTAATAATTACAAAAGAAAAAACAAAAAACAAACAAAAATAATAATTTCGTTTTAGTTTGGAATTGAAGATGAAACTCTTTCGATGCCGTCGAATTTTGGTGAGTCGCTGAAAAATTCACAAGCAATGTTGTCTACCCCAACAAGTTCGGTAAAGTTGGGGCTTTCCAGAAAATTACTCGATAAAGTAAGTATCATATATAAGGTGTAGCTTGAACGATAACACAGTTGTGTTTTTTTTTTTCAAAATTTTATATAGGACCTACGCTCTTTGTTAAATGAGTCATTGAGCGGCAATGACATTATAGAATATTATGGTTTGCATAAGACTCTCTCAAATGGCAAACGAGATGATTTGATCCGTATCATTGTCGAAGAAGTTGTACGAAAAGATCTCGAGTCCTCCTGTACATTTATATCCAATAAACAATGGGAAAACATATCTAAGACCGAAGCTATTGTAAAATTAATAAATTAAATAAATACAAGCATACATTTATAAAAACAATTTGGATTTTATTCGAACATTAGGAGTCAAATGAAAAATAAAGCTAAGTTTAGACTATATGACAAAATGCTACTTATATGTCAACTTTGAGAAAAATTTCTCACAATTACTAAAATTTTTCTTAAAAATTGACTTTATTTTTAAGAAAAATTTTTAAAATTGTGAGAAATTTTTTTCAAAGTTGAAATATATGTAACGTTTTGTCATATAGTCTCGACTACGCTTAAGATTTATACGAAGAATACATTCTTAAAAATATAAGAATCAATTCTTAATATTAAGATTTTTTATAAGAATATATTCTGGTAATTGATCTTAAAAGTAGATTTAAAACAAGATTTCATTCTTTGGTACTAAGAATTCATTCTTAGTCGAAGATTTTTAATAAGAATTCAATCTTAAAAATCGCTCTTAAAACAAGATTTATGCCAAGATTATGATCTTAGGTCCGATCTTAAAAAATTAAGATTTTCTTCTTTGAATTAGATTTTTCGCATTTAACAGACTATTAAGTTCGAAATGATTTGATTTTGGTCATTTATTCTTATATTTAGCACGTTTTTTCTATGAGTGCACCACCATGCTATATATCCCAATCTTCACCACAAAAAGCGCAACAACAAGAACCAGAGCGAAGACTCAACCTGTGCGATTATGAAATTAGCCTTAGCAGCAATCGTCTAAATGAAATTGATGAAATATGAGACCCAGAAGCTTCGGCAGACGGCAACGGTTGTGAAATCACTCCAAGGCCACGATCCCAATGCTAAAAGCCAGAGAATTAGAAAGGCGGGAACGAACAAGGGAGCGACAGCAATGATAGACACGGGCAGCTAAGTGACAAGTATGAGGGACACGCGCAAGCAACTCAAAACATTGCAATAGTCTAAGCTATGTTGAAGGGTTCGATCGCTGGTAACAACAACAACAACACACTAACAACGGGATAGCTTTGACGTGCTTTCAGCGAGCAAGGGACAAGACGGGAAGCACGAGCTGAAGCGTCATAAGTTCTGCGGAAGGTTCAACGCCGCCAAACACCGACCTACGACAACATCAACAACAACAACAATTTGAAAATAGCAGCAACGAAGGTAGACTTGCAGGTGAATCTTATGCAAGAGGAAAAAATCAACAGCGATATCCAATATTTCCCGATCAGCAATATTGGCCTATAAAAGGGAGCTTCGATCACATAAAGATCAGACTGGATTTCTGAAGTCTCTGCTTTTGACGTGCGTACATACGAGTCACGGCGTAAGAAGTATAATTTACGACATAGGGAAATTGTTAAAGAGTGTTAACAGCTTAATAGTGAGTTAAATCCTGTCTTAGACATAAGGATCAATTAATAAAAGAAAATATAAAATCTTAAATTTTCTCTTTTCTTTGAAGAGGTTTATAGGAACGTTTTTACACTCGACTTTGTTTGAGCGCTTGTTTCCTATAAATTGGTGTTGGAATAAAGGAACGTTTATACACAGAAAAACTGGCTACGATAAATTCCAATTAATGGTGATTGTTAAACTCGATTTATTGGCATTTTAATTGTCACAATTAAAAATTTCAAACAAATCACCAATTTCGGCAAAATTTTGTAATATGAATTATTAAACAAAGTTTTGTTTGACTGATTTGTCATATCAATCACCAAAAGTATTCACACTTAACAAAACTTTGTTTGATTGTTTTGTTATATCAATTAATGAAAATATTCACACTCAACAAACATTTTCAATAAAGGATTTGTTCTATCAACATCATCAACGGTTTGTTGTATCAACAACCAAAAGTATTCGCATTCAACAAACATTTTCAATTAACGATTTGTTCTATCAACAACCAAAAGTATTCATCCTCAACAAAACCTTGATTGCTTGTTTTGTTATATTAATTAATGAAAGTATTAGTGCATATAAATATTTTTCTAAAGTTCTCATTAGCTTTATGCGGACGTACGAACAAGAAGAGACAAAATAATCAAAAGCTGACATATGTTCATTAATCATGATGTTATAATTTATAATTATCGTCCGTAAACTGACTTTACAGACTCCAATTTTTATTATGGAATATGCAGATGAGGCAGTTTTTCCTTTTTTATTTATTTAAAATTTTTCGTTGATTTTTAATACCTTTGATTGTTGATATTACAAATCAATAGTTGAAAATGTTTGTTGAATGCGAATACTTTTGTTTGTTGATACAACAAATCGTTGATTGAAATTGTTTGTTGAATGCGAATACTTTTGGTTGTTGATACAACAAATCGTTGATTGAATATATTTGTTGAGTGTGAATACTTTCATTAATTGTCCCAACCAAACGATTTGTTTAATATAACAAAAAGTGTGATAGGCTGAGTTTTAACAACGAAATTGTTATATTGATTAAAAAATTGGTTGTATTTACGCACAAAAGTTTTTCTGTGTACGCTCGACTGTGTCTGAGCGCTAGCTCCCTTTATCCCAGCATTAATTGGCGCAGCCGGTATTCGACTGACTTTCAGTTGGATACGAATCATTGATAAAAATTGTCCGAAGACGTGGTGCGGCAGGACATTGAGTTAAAAGAGTCAAGTTGAAACGGGACCTTTTTGGGTCTTAATCGCTGGTGATACCAAAACCGAATTGGCAAAGCGCTAGACTCCCGTGTGGAACAAACGCACACGATTGGAAAAGTCTGTGCGACCTGAAACATCACCAAGTCACGTTTTTAAGCGTGCTATGAGGGTGTTTAAATTTTGTATGATCCTTTTGTCGAACAAGGAAGAAACAAAAAAAAAAAACAAAAAAAAAACAAAAATTTTCGACTAAAAAAGAAATATAAAGAAAACAAGAAAACAAAAATTTTTTACAGCGGGTGAAATTGGAACCAAAATTGGTGAGTGCACAACAATTTTAAAATTGAGCGCCGTCTGATAGATTTTTTTTTTTTTTACTTAAGCCATATGGCCAAAGAATTAGAACCATTAAAAGAAAAATTAAAACTATTCGAAACTAATTCAGAAATAGTTTTAAGAGAAGCAATGGATTTAGTAAAAGAGGCAAACTAAAACAAGGAAATTTCACAACTAATAAATGATCAAGCGGTGTTAAATAAATTTTCAAAACTAGGAGAAGCCGCATTTTTAATTAACAACGTAAAAAATACTGTAAGTACGTCTGGGAAAGCAACAGAAGACAGAATTCAGATATATAAGAATCGGCGAATCCGAGAGAGATAACCAGGAACTCAGGGAATCACTTAGTAAGGCCGTTGGAAAGGAGCTAGGAGAAAGAGTAGAAACAGATAGAATGCGTTTAAAGGAAAGCGAAGAAGAAGTAATGCATCTGAAAAGAGAAGTAAGACTCTTAAGGGCCGCATAAAAAATCGTTTGTGATACTAGATCTCCAAGTCCCAACCCACCGCGCTAAAGAAATACCACAGACACAAACCACTTCGTGCTTCCAACAAATCAAACCTTAACGACAAAGCCAAATACAGAACATTTTTTAATACCAACGAACCTAAATTAACCAACAATAAACATAGCCATTTCGAATCCACTTCAAGTAGAAGAATTTATGGAAAAGGTCAATAGACTAGTACCATACTTCTCAGGGTCGAACAATCGAGAATTGAGCTTAGAGAATGATAACTTTGTCACAGGGGTTGAACTATTAAAGAATGTAGTTGGTAATTTCAATATTATAGACATTATAAGTGCATTTAAAACCGATTAACAGGCATGGCTTACATGAAAGTAAGCCGGATAACAATAAATAGTTTAGATGAATTTTGCGATTTAATAAAAAGAGAATTTTTAAAGAAACGAAGCCTGGAAACTTTAATGTCAGAAATAGCTAGCGCAGAGCAACAGGGGCAATAGAGAGCATCAGCATTCGGTGGTAGAATAGAATTCTTATTAAATGAAGTAGAAGCTTTAATACAAAAATCCTGGAATGACATAAAGGCATTATCTGCATAGGAAACTGGCAACCACAAAATTCATTTTTGGGGTAAAAGATCCTTATATGCAGAATAGACAAGAAGGTTCAAAGGATAAAAAAATTTCAGACTTGATAAAATTAGCAGAAAAATCAGAAGACCTCCACGCAGAAAACAGTCGAAACAACTTTTCCATAAACAAAACACCCCCAGTAGGAACACAAACGATTAAGTGTTCTTTTTGCAATTTCGAGGGCCATACTTGGGATATCTGTGCTCAAAGCAAAAATACTCCATTTTGCATCAGTTGTGCTGAATAAGGGCATCAATTTAGCGAAAAATGCAAAATAAAGAATATTAAAGCCACAAACGTAAACCCACAAACATGCAATTATTGTGGAAAAATAGATAATAGATAGATAAATAGATAATACATAGAGATACATTTTTTTTTAAAGTTAAAAACATTGTTTTATAATATTTGTCAATTAAATGGTCATTCGAGCACCCTCTTTTGCAGACAAAGGCCGGCAAAAAATAATATGCAGAGCACTCAGCAAAAAATAATGAACCATTTGGACGAAAAGAGAATCATAATCAGGGAAAAATTTTAATACAACTGCATTCAAGTCACAAAATGCTAACTATAACAAAGGAGGAAATGTAAAAGCCCAACCTTCTAATAGAACAAACATCCAATGCTTCAAATGTTCCCAATTTGGACATATAGCCAAATTTTGTAAAGGGCCATAGATAAACAGTAACAACCAGGGAAATCCCCAGCGGCCTGGTCAAGGCCAATAGACCGGAACGCCAAATTAAATGTCGAAACTAACAGGCCTAACCAAAGCTCGTCTGGCAAAAAGAGATTAAAATTCATAGACACGAAAGAGGAATTTAATTTAGAGGAGCCAGACAGTTCCAAAATACTATTTGAGGATTTAGAAGAGGAGTCGAATAGCTTTAAATTGAAAAATATTGATAGTGAGAAGGAGCTGTTATTTAAAAGAAAGATAATGAAACCAAAAGTGAGCTTTGGCAGTGTAATTGTCCATAAAGAAAATTTTAACGAAATTGAAGACAAGAGGCAAGTGAAAGATAGTATCATATCTCTTTGCCAGGAAGATACTCAGCAAAGCTAGCTAGCTCAGAAAGGCAAAAAGACAGAAAATTTAATGAATAAAAACGAAGATAGAGTAAAACTTGTATTTTTAACGACTTCTTTTGTGTTATTCATTTTAAGTTTTCTAATCGAAAAGGTCACGGATTTGTTAATTGTGGGATGAACACAAAAAACAGGTCATAACAAAAACATCAAGTAGCAATAAATCGGCACATAACATCAAAGAATCGCAGTCAGTGTCAGACGACTCATTTGTAGTATTTCCCTGTGGACAAGGTATAAATAACAGGGCTACCTTGTTAGTAGACACTGGGGCTGACACAAGTTAAGTTAAGATAGAAACATTAAAATCACACGAGACTATTGATGAATCGGACAATAGAAAGTTTACAGGAGCATTCGGAGGGAGCATTCAAAGTAAGGGCACAGTGAGAATGATACATTCTGAAAATTCACAATTAAGCTTTAAATTTCATGTAGTACCAAAGGGTACTGAAATTCCAGCAGATGGACTGTTAGGACGGGATGCTCTAGAAAATAGAGCCATAGTAAATCAAACCAGAAAAGAAGTTATATTTTACGATCAGAAAGAAGAAATTGCGCGTCTACTACTTGTTAGCAAAAGGCTTTGTATTGCGGGAGCAGTTACGATCAACGCTAGAGAAGCAAGGGTAGTAGAAATTCATAGAAAGGGTCTGTCAGGAGATGTTGTAATAAATATAAAGGAGATTAACCCAAATGTGTTTGTGGGAGGAACTTTTACAAAAATGTTTAATGAGAACGGATATATACCCATTTTAAATATGAGAAACAGTACTGTTAACATAGGTCTAGCCATTGAACTGGAGGGGAAAGAGATCGCATTTTGTTAAGAACCAGAGTCCCCAAAAATAAATTATATAGGAGAGGAAAATGAGGGAAATAATCGTCGCAAAATTTTATTAGAAACGGTTAATTTAAATGGAAATTTTAACGAAGAGGAAAGAAATTCTATGATAAAAATTTTTGAAGAATTCAGACGTCTTCCATTTAAGTGGAGACGTGAGAAATGATTTTCATGAAATAGAAAAAGACGCAAGTTTTTTAACTGACTCGCGACAATTCAGAGAAAGAGTCCGTAAAAGAAAAAAACAGTTAGCCGAAAGGATTGATATTGTAACATTTTTCAGTGCTGAACAAAATTTCGTTATAAATGTTCATAACGTCGTTTGCGACGTTCTTATTTCGGAAATTGCGAGGAGAAGCGTTGTCTACAAGGATGTTGTAAAAGATTTCCAATTATTTTGTGACTTTCAAATGAACAGCGTAAAGTTTACCGAGTGTCTGGAAAGACTAATAGGGAAATATAAATCTGATATTAATATGGACTATTTTAATAATGAAATTAAACATTTTATATGTTATGTAAAGTAGTGATGTTGCGAATATTCGCATTCGCATTCGTATTCGCGAATATTCGCATATTTCTGGACATTTCGTTTTCGTCCCATTTTCGAGACAGAATTGAAATCGAAAAGATTTTTATTTTCGTCTCGAAAAAAATATAAAGCAAGAATAGATATTTTCGATACAAGTGTCGAAATGAAGCTTTTTTTTGCACGAGTGGTAAATGTTGTAAAACGAGGCGCAGCCGAGTTTTACAATACCACGAGTGCGAAAAAAGCTGAGTTTCGACACGAGTGCCGAACAATATTTTATGCAATAAGATTTCAAACTGGATTTTAACCTTAATTTAAGAAAGCGTGTTTTTTGTTTGTTTGTATTGTGAAGAAATTTTTTATTTTGATTTGACAGATTCATAATTTGAAATTCTTTATTATACAACTTCGTAGTATGCTCTGCTTATTTTTGCCTTGTATTTTTTTAAATGCGTGCATTTTGAAATTTATTATTGCACGCCTTGCCTTGTATTTTTTGAAATGCGTGCGTTTTGAAATTTATTATTGCACGCCTTGAAATTCATTCTTAAAAAACCATGTAGTATGCCATGCTTTTTGTTTGTATAAACAATTTTTTATACTTTCTCAAAACTAGTGTCATAATATGCTTCATTATGATTTTAAAATCGACATCATAATAGGCCTATTATGATGTCGAATTGCATAAAAGCTTTTTATTTGGGCTCGAAAAAATAAAAATCAAAAAAAGATTTTTATATTGGGATCGAAAAAATAAAAAGCTTACTTAATCGGTATGTTGTGATCAAAATTTTAAAAATCATATTTGAGTTTTATTTTCTGAGGGAAAAAATATTTGTAAAAAAACTCGGTATTTCAGCTCAATAAAATAAAAAGTTTGAAGTACCGGTTTACCAATGATTTTTATTTTAAAAATCTCGAAAATCAAAATCTTTGAAGAATTTGAATCCTTGGGTCACAGGGATCATATTTCAGTGCCCTAAACTTTTTTGAACCTTGGCTAACGCTTTGCTTTTTATACCCAGCGTAAGCGGGGTATATTAGTTTTGTGCGAATCTTGTAACAGGGAGAACTAAGCTCCGGAGATATAGACATATATATATAGAAATGATCAGGATCAAAAAATGAATCGATTTAGACATGTCCGTCTGTCCGTCCGTCCGTCCGTCCGTCTGTCCGTCTGTCCGTCTGTCCGTCCGTCCGTGGTCGCATCTCCTCCGAAACGGCAGGACCAATCAAGTCGAAATTTGGCACACAGGTATATCGGGATTCGAGTATGATCCTAAGTAAAAATGGGAGACATCCGCCCACTGCCACGCCCACAAATGAATATAATGTGTTTTCAGTAAAATGCTTGTAACTTGCGAACCACTCAACACATTCCATTGATATTTGGTGTACTGGTAAACTACGAAAAAGGACATATCCTGGCAAAAAATGGACGCCGCCCTCCGTGAGCCACGCCCACAAATAAGCCCACAAATAAGGGCTTATCGTAACTTGTGAAGTAAAAGGCGTAGAAGGTTCAAATTCGCAGCACAGGTTGACCAAGGCGAATGAAAGGTATAGGAAAAAAATTTATATGGCCCGCCCACTGCCACGCCCACAAATGAAGATTTTTCGTAACTTCCGAAGTAAAAGGCGTAGAAGCTTCAAATTCGCAACATAGGTTCACCAAGGCGAATGAAGGGTGTAGGGAAATAATTTATGTGGCCCTCCCACTGCCACGCCCACAAATAGAGAAGAAAAACATAGTGCGCTCATAATGTCGGGACGCTGGGTATTTCAAAGTCGCGCTTGACCGACTTTAGCTTTCTTACTTGTTTACATTGAAATTTTTAAAATAACCGGTATTTTGGGTCCCTGTTTAAAAGTTATTCAAACCAGGCTTGGAGAACAAATTTAAATTCATTTTCTTTACGAAAACAGATTAATTAAATAACTTATTTTTCTGAATCATTGGGCAGCACTCTAACAAAAAATATGTGGGGCTTACACGGCACTTCAGCTCTCAATAAAAAATCATAGATAAGTGGCGCTTAATTTAAAACTGAACATTCGCATTCGCATTCGTATTCGCGAATATCGGCGACAGATATTCGCATTTGCATTCGCATTCGCGAATGTTTAAAAAACCACATTCGTAACATCACTAATGTAATGTAAGAAAATATCAGTGATCCTGTTGATATGTAAAAATTAATTATCGGAGCTCTGCAATCTACCTTCCCAAATGTAGAAACTATTTTAAGAATTTTTTTTACTATACCTGTTAGCAATGCTAGTGGCAGAGCCGGATTTTGGTTGCCGGGGGCCCGGGGACCAGAGAATGGTGGTGGCCCCTCTGTTAATTGAAAGATATAGGATGAAATTTCACACAATAGCAGAAAATGTGTTTGTAGAAAGGTTATCAATTATAAGAATGAAAATATTTTTCAACGTTCATATTTTGTTTATTTAACAGTTTTCAAAAAATATTTTTTTTTATTCAGCGTCTTTTCAACCCATATAAACTTTTCTCGATTTTACCTAGCGAATTCTTCAATGAGAGTTTCAAACGATAATTTTTTAAATTAATATGTCGCTTTCGATACTCAAAATCATCAAACTAGTCAGACGTTCCTGTCCCATGCTCGTCCGTAAACTGTTTTTGATAATTTTCATTTTCGAAAACGATCCTTCTCCACTGTAATTTGTCACCATCATGGACAAGTAAATGCGAAGTACTATCTCCGCATTAACAAAGATTGAGCTTAAATCGTTCTCGATGATTATACGGTAGAGAAATGTCTCAATTGATTCATCTTCAAGATGTTTATACAACTCTGATAACTTGGCAAGTTGAAGCAATTCGAGAGATAGACCTACACCTTTTATTCGCCTTGGTCAACCTATGTTGCGAATTTGAAGCTTCTACGCCTTTAAATTCCCAAGTTACGATAAAGTCTTATTTGTGGGCTGATTTTTGGGCGTGGCTCTAGGATGTCCACTTTTTCCGGATATGTCTCTTTTCGTAGTTTACCAGTATATCAAATATCAATGAAATGTGTTGAGTGGTTCGCAAGTTACAAGCATTTTACTGAAAACGCATTTAATTCCTTTGTGGGTGTGGCAGTGGGCGGATGTCTTCCATTTTTACTTAGGATCGTACTCGGATCCCGATATACCTGTGTAACAAATTTCGACTTGGTTGGTCCAGCCGTTTCGGAGGAGATCCGACCACGGACGGACAGACGCACAGTGGTCCGAAACACAAATCTAGCTGGAAAAAAGTCAATTTTTCGACGTTGCCGGAAGAAAAAATTTTGATTGCTAATGAATGGCAACTGTCCTTTCTGCTTATTGGCGCATTTTTTTTTGTCTAATTCGCCCTACCGGCACCGCTGTATTGTGTCAAAAACAGCTGACTGCATTGTTACTTAGAATTCATAAAAAAGTTTATTTTTCATCAAACACGAGGAGTTGTTGCAAAAGCTTAAGAAAAAAGTTTTGAGTGAATTTTTGTAAATAAATCTAAATAAGGTGAAGGTAGGAATCTGTGTCGTTGGAAATATACGTTCAATGTGGTAGTTTGTCTTGAAATAAACGCATTGTTTTACAAGAGTGTCTAGTTCGTGCAAATTGTTTCAATTTCAAAGTTCGATTAAGCTTTTAAATAAGACTTTATCCGACTTTTGATGTGTTTTATGGCTTGTTGTAAAGTGTGTGAAGTTATTGCATCAATGCTTTTGAAATCAAGTGCCAGTTTTTGCCTAAACGATATCTTTTTGGTTTACAGTGGAAAATGCCGATTACTAAGAGGGAACTGTATAATATTTGGCACAGTGAAAAACAGCAAAATAGAAAAACTATTGCTGTTTCAACGTATGTTTTTGAAAAGATTGGGCTTCAAAATAAAGGAGACGATAGTTATTCTAAGGATTTGCAACAATCTGTTCATGCGTTTTTATGCGTTTTGAAAATAATGTGGACACAGGCTAATCGAACAAAGCTCGTATTTGAGGCTATGAATGAAATGTGGTTGAATGGGATGTTTATTATTCCACCTAAGCCTTCTTCAAAACGTCTTGAAGAAGGATTTTTAGAGGGACAGCCTACAACCAAGCATGGAAGACCTTCAAAAGAATTTTCAGATAGAGGCGGGAAATCGAAACGAATGAAAGTAGCGCCTTTATTGGAGAATTGGTCACCTGAAGAATTAACTTTTGCTGCAGGAACAAGTCTTTATAAAGCGGGAAAAAGAGATGCTGCGAAAATTGTCAAATCCGTAGGTTCTTCTCCGTCGAAAGGGTCAAAAATTAAAAAAAAGGGCTTTAATTTTAAAGAACCGATACCCTACACAAACGAAGAGGCTTTAGTTTTATACATTGATGGTGGATACACGAAAAACACTTACACCTTAATGCGTTCAGGTGCACGAAATCATAATGCCAACATCTACCCATCGTACCATAAACTTTTGGCCGCCAAAATGGAGTGCTACCCAAAAGATGGTATTTCAATTTGCGACATATCGGCGGAAGTCACTTTGCAAAGTTTGGTAGATCATCAACAAAGCCTTCTCTTCGTGATCGGAATGTAGAGCCTTTTTCTGAAGACGTTCTATCATTGCTTTCGGATGTGTCTGCCGCTTTCGTTTCCGGGCCGCAAACCGATTCCGAAAATGAAACAGACCAACATTAATGATCGATTTCTGCTGACACCTAATAGTAGCATTATACATATCATATTGCTCAATAAATCATAACATTATATAAAATAAAAAGTATAAGTATTTGTAAGTACAATTATGAGACTCGCATTTGGCCGATTCCACCCATTTTTAGTGTGGATGTGTGTTTAGATACCAATTTTATGAATGCAAACTTTCATCTTGATACGCCTTCGAAAAAGCAAGTTATGACTTTTTTCCATCTAGATTGGTGTTTCGGACCACTGTGAGACGGTCAGACGGATAGACGGACATGTCTAAATCGAATCAGTGTTTGATCCTGCTTACGCTGGGTATAAAAAAAATTAAGTACTTTGACTTACTTTCGCTACTTACATACGCTTATTAAAAGAAATCGGGCTCACAGGGTTGCATTTAAGTCATACATTTCCTATATTTCTGTCGACCTGTCATCGAAATTTCAACTCTTATTTCCTTTCTTCAAAAGAATGAGCTCGATACTTCCTTTCAATTTACTTTAACAGCGTTGAGCCCTTAAAGTGCGAAGTCAGCTAAGAAGAATATCGGGCATGTGACAGCAATCGAATACGACAGAAAACGTTCGATTTCGGTAAAATTTTCATACAAATGTAAGCGAAATCGAACGTTTTCTGTCTTATTCGACTTCTGTTACATGCCCGTATACTGGAACTGAAAAAGCATAAGTGTAAAGGGTTTTCCATCGCAAATGAAAAAGTCTCGAAAATGCGAATTTTCATACTTAAAGATGTTTTAAAGTATCGATATTACAACCGCAGCCGCCAGAGTACAGACGATGATTTTAAATATGTTTTAATTATGTACGAATTGACGGATACTTTGATAGCGCAAAAAAATTATAAGTTACCTAAAATGCCCGTATATATTTGCAAAAACCTACTAATCGGAGTTATTCTGAAAACGTTCAGTCTGGCAGCACCACATATTGTTTTGTTTTGTTTGAATGCATGTATGCTTGTATGTGTCTGTGTAGTTTCTGAATTTAATAATTAAATGTTTTTTCGTGATATCGTCGGAAATAAGTGTCGCCTAAAAAAGTATAATATCTCGGCCGCATCAGGAAGTCATTTTACATAAATATATGTTTATTTCTTTCTCTTTGCAAAGGTTTTTATACCCTTTTTTGCGAACTTCACTTTTTGGTTACGCACAATAATAACGGGATTTAACTTAGTCTCGACTAGGTCCCCTGTCGCTATCGTTTCATAAAGAACTTCGTTGTAAAAAAAAAAAAACCGACCCAGCCTTACCAAAGGAAAAAATATGAGATAACAAAAACACTCAAATTCATCCCATAACATTTCCCCAATCTGATCAGTTTGAAACGATGATTAACGTGCATTTTGATAAAAATTTTTTGTTAATTCGTTATGCGCCCTTTGATAGGACTCTTCGCATTTCATATTTGAAAAACAAATCACAAAACAAAATTGGATAATTTACAACAGTTAAAAAATGTATGCCTCCTTACTTCGCTCGTTTTTATGATACTTCACCCTATGCAACATAATTGGCGCGAATTCTCCGTCTAATATATTTCTATTTAAATTTTTCGGGTAATTCCGCCAGAAACGATCCCTCCCGTGGGACCGTATTCATGGAATTGCCCCTTCACATTTTGAAAACTTTTTTTTAGTTTTCATGATTATTCTGCGATAAACGTGCAACCGTTCACTTGATTCAAAAGCCCCAACTTACAATTACTTTTAAGAAATTCATACTCAAAAAGCCCTGTATGACATAACTATAAAAAAAGAAATACAATTTTGTTTGAGTACTTCATTATTCTAAGGTTTTAAACTTAAACCGCATCAATTAATTAAGTTTTTTCTATCTCCTGTAAACTTCTATATTTGTTAGCTAGGGCCTTTATTTGAGCGCAAATCTGCAATCCGTTTTTGTTGGTCGTCTCTAGTTTATCAAATATCGCGGCAGCACGGAGAGATTGGTAAGTTGTAAGTGAATTTGCATTGAAAATTCTAATCTACAAAATCTTTAGGCGACGTAGGACCGTTCAAATAGACGAGTCGAAATTCAGACGAAAGAAATACTACCAGGGTCATCGCGTCGAAGGCCATTGGGTGCTTAGCGGAATTGAGCGTTTAAGCGGTAGTTCCCAGCGGGAAAAACGGTAAGCGCTGAAATTTTTCTTTCATTATTTTCTCAGGGAATATTGAACGAATGGTTTCTTGCATGATAAAGTAATGGAAAGTTTGCTACGCTTTTGCTTACGCCGTATGGTAAACGTTCGGCTATAGATAAATTATCTGAAAACTGAATTTCTGCCTTACATGGTAAGCGAAATCGGTAATGCGTGAATTTCCAATGACATCGCTGTGTTATATAATAAGGCATTACGCAAGGGGTGGCCGCATGAATATCTTGTACAAAAATTCAGATTTTTACCGCTGGGTTGCTTCTTTGTACCAGTGGAGAATCGCAAGGAGGGCAAGTAAATTTCCCTAATTAATTCCCATCAAAGAGTGAACCATTCGGTTGACTTCAAGAATCCCAAAACCGGAGCGTACACCAATTCCATTGAATCCATGTGGCGGCAAGCGAAACCTTTTTTGCCAACTTACTGAAGGAAGAAGTCCTTCTTCCAGCGTAGTTTGGCAAAACATATGTTTTTGCGAGAATGCGAAGCAAAAGACTCGAAAGCGATTGGACTCGTTATTGGGATTTGTGGAGGTTGCTCCACAAGTGTACCAACTCGTAAGGGAGCGGCACCTTTAATTTGACGAGTCCCATTTTAGCGGTTTATTACTAAGAATCTTTTTGTGAATAATTTTTTTTATGTCAAAGAAAAAGAGTGCTTTAGTAACGCTCAAACTTGTCTGATTTGGGTCTAGTTTCAACCTGGTCTAAAAGATTTTTTGGGCCACAACTTTCTTAACTTCCCCTTTCACCCTTTCACCCTCTCATCCCCCCGCCCCTCTCATTATTCTTAACATTTTTTTTCGGTAAATGTCTTATAATTTCTCAATATACCTATGTGGAAAATATAAGCACTACCAAAGCACTCTTTCTTATGGTCTGGCCTAACTGTCTCAAAAGAACCATGAATTTTTACGAGAAACCCAAAATTTTTAAGTATGTCGGGTTTGTGTTTAATGTGCGATTCATTCAGGTCGATCAATTGGACATCGGCTTGGATATAATAGATTTATGGCAGAATTTCATATTAAATGAACTTACATTTGAGTAAGGCCCTGCTGCGGTGTTATGCCCGAAAACGTACATGTAATTGTACCGATTGACTTCAGAGTGGAATAGGCCCGTCTGCATTAATGGTCCAACGATTCGCGCATCAGAAAGTATATCCAGGACTACATCTCGATGTTCCACATTAGTTGCTCGGTTAGGGTGATTGTACATGTCATTATATCTGTTATGAAGAAGTAAATATGAAGAGCTGTAGTAAAATGCCATTTTGCCTCAATCTGGAAAAAAATTTAAGATCTTCGCTAATACATGTGTACAATTGGAGGCGTCGCGCGGTACAACGTGCGCGGCCAAAATGGAAAAAAGGCTATGCAAGAATTTGAATTTTTTTTTAAATTTTGAATTTTAATCAAACTAAAAGAAGCTACAATCAGTTAAATGCAATAGTCTAAAAGCAGCATTTAAATGAAACTGAAAAAAAAAGTTTTTTATATGCAATTTGACAGTTTCTTTTGTTTAAGTTGTTGTGTGTCACAACAGCACAAACAGTTCTCCTACTCATTTCTCGATCAACAAAAGATCGCAACAGTGCGTCACCAGTCAAGCAATCGGGTCGGGCGAACCAGCAACCAGCAGCAAAACGTAAGGGAATGAGTCAGCGAGTCAGCAGAAGTTACTGCATAAGCAATACACAAAAGTACAATGTATTCGACTGCTGACCTATGCCAAGAACAGTTACAACAATAACAAGTCGCAGCTTGGGACCGAAATTAAGCTGACCGCCTTTCCTTTCGAAACGCAATACAATGACCCCCCAGGGCAATACCAGCAAACAATTCAGAAATAATTAAATTTAATGGTGGAAACTTGTCCGTATAAAAGTGCATGTCGATGTGTCATCCTGACTACATCCCAAACGTATTTTACAACGGCTTAGTTGAACGGCGAAATCGGAGTTTAGTGTAAGTTCCGCTAAACAATTTAAAAAAACTGCAAACGACTGTGTTAAGTTTAAAAATACTACTCACTTCTTTAAAGTAGCTGCCATTGCTAAATCGGGGCGAACATCGAATCGACTTTGCAAAAAGAACCGCAAATAACTATCACGTTCGTTTTCACTCAGTCCTTCCTCAAGAGCTGATGATGTCAATGCATGGTAAGCTTCCGACTCCGTTAAGCCGAACAATAAGTCATAGCTAAATAAGGAAAAAAATATATTTCAACAGTATTTTCGTTTAATGAGTTTGAAAGAACAATTCATTACTTTTAAAATGGCCATCATAAGGTTTTCCTTACCGACTGAAAAGCTCCGTATATTGCCCCATGGCTTTATATGGTTGATCAGGTATGACATGCCCGTCAACTATTGGACCCAACGCTATTGAAAACTGTGGCATATTGATTGGTACTTTTGAGAGTTCTTGATAGCTGAAAAAAATTCATCTTATCAAACATCGTTTTCCAATCAGTATTTCTATGATCAACTTATTTCTTAAAGCAGTTGGTTTGATATAGTTTATCAACTAGTATTAAAAATGTTGCGTGGAAATAAGCAAAGGCCGTCAAATAGTAATAGTGTTGACTTTGCTCTCTGATATAACTACCGTGGGTAGTACCCACCTTAAAATTATTTTATTTTATTAGAAATAATTATTCGAGTACATGTTAAATAATATGTATTTTCGTATGATACATGAAAAGTTCCTGCCAAAAAACTTCAGGCCGAATTGGTAAACTTCTTCAAGCCTTTCTGACCTCAATTACTCTGTCCTGTTTAAGCATACCCTTCGGTAGGTGGGGAGAAAACGCATCTCTGTTTAACCCTGAGATTCGGACAGTAGAAACTACGTGTAGATATGGTAGACGAGGCGTCAAAAGTTCCATTTTCATGGTCACGCATATACGTCGATTATTCAAAATAAGCCGGCCAAAAATCTTTGTTTTTAAATAAAAGATTCAAAGTCAACCTATATTAGCTAAGATAGGGAGAGAAATTCACCCGTAAAATGTAAAGCAGTTTACAAAGCTTAACTGATTACACAATTTTGCGCTTATCAATGGCGTTTGAAGAAATGCCTTGTTCCCTTAACGACAATCACCCGAACTCCCTAAAAATAGTTTGTCAAGGGAGATGGGGCGGATCACAACAGGCTTTATATAAGCGAAGATTCGAAGATGCCAGAGACACAGCCTCAAATATGTTTCGGAGCTCTTTTGTCCACTTAGAGTAATTTGTGGAAAAGAGGGGAATAATATTAGATGTCAAAATCCTACACCGTGTTAAATGTTTCAAGGAAATTATGCGCAGGAATTCCTGCACTATTGGAAATCAGGCTTAATCAAAATTTTTTTTTAAGTATAAACGTGTAAGTAAACTACTTAATCAATTCAGTTGAAAGTCTTGGGAGTTGTTTTTTGTACTTTAAAAATGAGACCTTAGGTTTTTTGACAACTCGTACCGTATCCTGCTCATTTTAAATCCAAAATAAAATTTGGCTTCGGGACTTAGAGTAAAGAAACACATTTCAAGCCATGCACAAAGAGTATTTTTTAAAAAATTCTTTCATGCCATAAAAGGTCAAAAAAGCTCCAAAAATCGAAAAAAATTAAAAATTCTCATTTTGTACAATTGCGAAGCTCGTACCCCAAAAACTACAAGCTCTATCGTCATTAAAAAGGTGTCATTTGATAGGCCGTGATATAAGCTTTGCTATGATGTCAACCGTAATAAGTTAGCGAAACAGTAATATATATATTTTTCCATAAAAGTGAAAAAACTAAAGACCTCACACAAAATTGATGGTAGCTCTAAAACTACACCTAGGAAAAACTTAAAAAAAAATATTTTTCGTATTACCCAATACCACCCTTATCCGTAATAATGAATGAAATCGCGGCACCAAACGAAAATATTTAATTTGTTGAGCTGTGATATAGTTAAAATTAAATATTGAAGTTGGCAACATCGGAAAGGTAAAATTGTGTTTTTACTTATACTTAAGGAGTGAGAAAATTCTTTTTAATGCCTAAATTTCTGTCTCTGTCAGTGAAATTTATATTTCATAAAGGAGCAAACCAAATTAATTTTAACAAAAAATTTACTAGTTACAAAATAAAATACTCTAGTCGAATTGAAGAAGATCAAATATTACTCAAACTCCACTTTGATTACTCGGAAATTACATTAACATTGTTGTCTTCTTTGTCAAAACAAGATAAGACAACAATGTAACTGAATTTTGCGAGTAAAAAAAATGGAGTTTCGGTAATATTTGATTTCAGGGTTCGAAAAAGCTGTCTTTATCTAAACGGCTGAAACTGAGCTAAGGCTGTATAAATTTCAACAGCTCAGCTACAGCCACAGCTTCAAAATAAAATCAATGTAATGAAGCTGAGCTGAGGCTGTAGAAATTACGTTTGGTCATATTTGACATCGAGATTTTTTATATTAGGCGACCTAAAGTGAAATTTGAAGTAGAATTGTTTCTTCATACAAATCAATGCAAAAAATTAAGTTTTGGTAGACTTTTCCGTACTTGCTTGTTATACTAGCGAAATTAACCCTTTACAAGCACTCCCAATTTTTAGTGTTTGGCAGTGATTGTGTCGAGATTTTCTTTTCGAATGTTCCGAGACCTACAGTAAAATTTTATGGCGCACATTTTCGTAGAGTATTTGACGCTTACCTCCCCCATTTAGGGGGTTTTTCTAGTTAAAAAAAATTGGTGTCTGTAAAGTCAATTTACGGACGATGATATGTCCCTTTTCGTAGTTTACCAGTACACCAAATATCAATGGAATGTGTTGAGTGGTTCGCAAGTTACAAGCATTTTACTGAAAACACAATAAATTCATTTGTAGGCGTGGCAGTGGGCGGATGTTCCCCATTTTTACTTAGGATCATACTCGGACGCCGATATACATGTGTACCAAATTTCGACTTCATTGGTCCAGCCGTTTCGGAGGAGATCCGACCACGGACGGATGGACAGACGGTCAGACGGACGGACGGACATGTCTAAATCGATTCAGTTTTTGATCCTGATCATTTCTATATATATTTGTCTACATCTCCGGAGCTTAATTCTCCCTGTTACAAGATTCGCACAAAACTAATATACCCCGCTTACTTTGCATTGGTCACGTAGAAACAGGTAAACAATATAAGCGACCGACTCGAAAAACGATTTTTGAATTTTTCAGTCGCCGAAAATTGCAAAGGCACGCAACGGCCAAATGCAAACGTACGTATGTACATTGGCGCACACACAAACTCGTGTGTTTGCATAAGTGCGGCCCGCAATCGAAAGAATAACAGCACAAGCGTTGGACTGCCGAAAAAATATAAGGAATGATAACCGGTTCTCAATGCGTAATGGCGAGAAGTCAGATTTTCGTTTTTGTTATGATCCTTTCTATCGATTCCTACATTCCGAGTGTCTTTCTTTCCTCGATTTCATGCTTTTTGAGTGTTTTATTTGCCAAAGCATATTGTATCGTCATCTAAGTGGTATAATCGAGAATGAGTGAAAAATGGGATTTGCGATTGAGTACATTTTCAGCTCTTTATATATAAATACTCTTTGTCTAATGTCACAAGAGCTCCTAAATGCGCTTGTGAGAAAATTAGGTTTATCCAAAAACAAAGCGGAAATACTAGCTGTTGACCAAAAAAGTCTTCGGCTGCTCGAACCTGGCGTAGAAGTTACTATTTTCAGAACCCGTCAAGATTTATTTCTGCTCTTCTTTACAGCGAACAAAACGAATACGTTTTTTTATTGTAGCGATATTTTGGGAATAATACAGGAAATGGGCTTAACACATCGTTCAATAATGTGTGTAACTAACTAATTAAACCACATTTTTTTGCAAAAATTCGTTTTTATTCATCAACATAGTCTCCTTTTAGGGAGATAGAATCATTCCAACGCTTTTCCAATCTTTCAATACCGCCTTTGTAGAATGATTTTTCGGTGCCGTGACATAACGCCCATGGACTTAAGGCCCACGGGCCTTAAGTCTGCAGTAATGGTGGACTTAAGGCCCAAAATTGGGTTTGGCCTTATGTCCGAAAATAAGAAAGACAGAAACCCCAGGGGCTTTAAGTCCGTTTGAAGAAAAAAAAATTTTCTTTATGTTTTTATAAATTAAAAAAAAATTTTTTTTTTTATTATTTTTATATTATTTTCTATCAGGGACCATAACTGTTATAAATTATATTTTAAAAATTACAATTTAAGTATTATTTTAAGAGTTTTATTATTTTAATCAGAAAATAACAATTATTTTTTGAGTTTTATTTTTTACTCAGAAGATAAAACTTATTCTTAGAGTTTTATTTTTCGATCAAGAAATAAAAATTAATTTTCGAGTTATATTTTTCACTCAGAAGAAAAAACTTATTTTTAGATTTTTAGTTTTTACTCAGTAAATAAAAATTATTTTTCGAATTTTATTTTTTGCTCTGAAGATAAAAATTTATCTTAGATTTTTATTTATTACTAAAAAAATAAAAATTGGTTTTTGAGTTTTTTTTTTTTTTACTCAGAAAAATAAAACTCTTGAATAAGTATATTACCATTTTCTTCAAGATAACGCCTGAAATAGGATAAAGTGATGAAGAGTCGGATGATGATGAACACGAGGAAATGAAAAAGGCCAGATGCGAAATCGGCAACCACAATTCAAATCCAAAAAATATTTGCATAATTCTTGTGTTTGCACAATGTTGTGAGTAAAACAAAAAACTTGAAAAATAATTTTTATTGTCTGAGTAAAAAATAAAACTCCAAAAATAATTTTTATCATCCGAGCAAAAAATAAAACTCTAAAAGCAATTTTTATTTACTGAGTTAAAACTAAAACTCTTAGAATAAGTTTTATCTTCTGAGTAAAAAATAAAACTCGAAAAATAATTGTTATTTCCTGATCAAAATATAAAACTTGAGAATTAATTTTTGTTTTTTGATCAAAAAATAAAACTCTAAGAATAACACTTAAATACTAATTTTTAAAATATAAATTATTTTATATCGATTTTTAAAATTCAAAATTCAAAAATAATTATTATTTTGGGTCCCTGTTTTCTATTTTTTATTCCATATAAACAGTTACATTTCCAGTAACCACGCGGAAAAAAAGGGATTGGATCCCTTGGACAGGGCCAAAAATTTTCTGCTAAAAAGTTACAGTTGCCGTGCCATAACGCCCAGTAGGGTAGTTTGGTTTGTTAATAGTGCGTTCGAGTTCTAAAAAATCAATATTCCCCATATTTCATCCCAAAATCAAATAGAGTAAAAAATACTTAAAATATTATTTTATAATATACATTTAATTACCAAATATTCATTTCATATAAAATAGTTATAGTTATGTCTGGGCGTTTGTCACAACTGGCATTTCAAAAATTTCGTGAAATTGTCACAGAGTAAAATTTCTAATTGCAAAATTGGAGTGGGTAAAATACCCACTCGGAAAATTTCGAGTGGGTACAACTACCCCATGTAAACGGCCTTCTGCCGTGCCTGTTCAGGTGTCTGCTATCTTGAGCAACTTCATTTTGCGATCGCCCATAATAATTTTCAGTGTTTTTTCAACGTTTTCCGGAATAACAGCGTAATTTGGCCGTCCAGTAGATGGAATGTCATCGGTGTCTGTACGACCACGTTTGAATTCGGCATACCAATAACAAATGGTTCTTTTTGATGGAGCAGAGTCCGAATAATGTTATTCAAGCCATTCCTGGCATTGAACAGTATTTTTTTCATTAAAAAGCAATGAAAAATAAACACACGAAATTGCTTTGATTTTTTTTTTTTAACTCAAAAGTAGCGTCACTTTAAGCACTGCAACTTGTAAACTAATTTTCGGATTGACATATAATTTTGACAGTAAGCCTAACAGGGTTCACACTTTCGAAAAAAAATTTCGATTATTTATTATCGCACAGAGAAAACGATACCACATAAAATGGAAGAAAAACAATAAGATTTCTGTATAGTTTTCATCCAAGAAAATTGTCCTATTGAAACCATAGAGAAAAACTTATTGTTTATTTTAACGAAAATTTGAACGAAAAGTTAAGAAGATAAATTCTTAATTTTGATATGAATTCTTGTAAAATACAAGGTCGGCGGGTTCGATCCCTGCTCCAGCGAGCGTTTTTTTTTTTATTTAACATTTATTTACATTATCTAAAAAACTAAGAAATTGAAGATTTAACCAATATTTTTATGCTTAAAAAATTAAAAAAAAAAGATTCTATCGGAATTTCTTGAAAGAACTTGTGCGTGACGTTTTGGAAGGCCCGACGAAAGCAACTTGTTTTTATTGGTTGGCGTCCAAATTACTTTCTGCCCCCGTTTTTTTTCCTTAAAATTTACTTGCCTGTTTTATTCTCCATTTTTACACAAATTCTTTGGCCTGCAGCGGGGTTCGAACTCGGACCTTCCAGATTACAAGTCTACCACACTTCAACTACGCCATCGCGAGATATAATTTCAGCTTGCTAGATTAATCATATCAATGTAAGTGCAAAAAAACTGGTTTGCCTTTAATGAAATGAATACGGAATTCATATACTTTTTAAAATCAATAAGTCTTGCTTTAATATTAAAAAGGCTTCTTCTTAAAACGATTTTCTTCCACTAAGGAATCTTATCAAAACGTCATTTTTATAAGAATGTCACATAGTTTGATTGACAAGGACACCTTATTATTTTACCATATCAGGAAGTTTTCCATATTTTTTCAACAGAAATAATAAGATATTTTCATTAAATATATGAGGATATCTATTAAAATGTTTCAATAAGATTTTCTCTGTGCATTCAAAGAATTTTCTCTATGGAAAAAGCACATCGTTCATAAAGTTTAAGAAGATTTCTCTATAAAATCGCTCAATAAGGGGATCTTATCGATTTTATGGGGCCATATTTTTCTGTGTGCGAAGCGATCTATGTATATGTCAGTCACATACATTATTGAACGATGTAATAGAATACAATTCAGAAGATTGGCGTGTTCTGATAGATTCATCCAAAAAATGTTTAAAAGCTGTACTGCTCTACTACAATAACTCCAAAAATTCTGTTTCAATAGCATACGGTGCAAATATGAGAGTCATATTAAATAACTCAGTTTAGAGAGTGAGGGAAATCTGGAATAAGCCGAGAAATCAGAAAAAAGGCAAAGGGCTATATTGCAAAGTATTTATAAGATTTATTAATAACTGATCTTACTTTGCTGTAGATGTTCGCAAGAGTTTGCCGGTGATTGCGTAGCAGTAAGTTTCCGTTGCTCGGAGAGGGAGAGATTTGATGTTGAAAATTTAGAGAAGTTCAAGATGAACTTTGGCTTTTGTAAAAGTAAGGTTTGTAGTTAACTTGGGTAAAATGGTTATCTCGCGCGATAGCTGTTAGACAACTGAGACTCGATCAAGACTAGTGATGCCACGAATATTCGGCCACTATTCGGTATTCGGCCTATTCGGCGTCAGTTTTCAGTATTCGGTATTCGGCCGAATATTTTAACTATTCGGCCGAATACCGAATAGTAGAAATAACTTATTAAAAAAATCAACACTAACTACAAATTAAATTTTTCTCACAATAACGTAAAAAAACTTAATTAACGAGAACTAAAAATACAGCAGATTTGCATTTTATTCTTTAGAAATATTAAATGTACGCTAGATTCTTCTAAATTTTCTTCGAAAACATTATAAACAGTGGGCAAATTTTTCAGCGGCAGCTTTTGCCTTGACCCCAGCTAGTCGCGAGTAGGCCCAAGCTGTCTTTACTACGTGCCGAATATTCGGTTGCCGAATATTCGTTATTCGGCCGAGAGGTTGACCGAATATTCGGTATTCGGTATTCGGCCAAATCCACTATTCGGGGCATCACTAATCAAGACATTGCTTGGTGCCATGACTTTCGCTTTCGGTGCCACATGTTTCGAAAGTCATGGTTGCATCTTGCGATGGGCAAGTCTTATACTAAACGAGAGGGGTTAATGAGCAGTCCACATTAACATATATGACTCTATTAATTTCATACTAGACGCAGAGAAATACGGTGAGCATTAATGGCGTGTTTTCTGTGACTTGAAGAAAATTGCCTTTCTCTCCGGGGTGCAGTCTGGCAATGTAAAATATCCCTGATTTTTATGCAAATGGAATAGTCGGTGGAGTGGTAAACAACTTGCGAAAAAGAATTGGGACTTTAGAGCTGATGGGAATTTAGGCGAAAATAACATCTTTCACTAGGCCCTGGTACCAACTGAACGATTTCTTTTACCACCACTGAATATAACACTTGGAGTGGTAAAAAATTTCTTAATTTGTGTGAATATGTGGAGGTATTAACACGGTTATTTGTTTAACTTATTCGATCAAAAAAGAGTTCGGCTCTACACGATAACAAAATATTTTTCATTTCAAATCACACTACAATATCTATCGCTGTAGCTGACGCTGTTCAAAAATGAATCAAATAAAAATTCAAAAACGTTAGTGATGTTGATACTTTTCGAGTACCCAGTGGTAGTGTTGTTAGTTACGATTCGATTTTTCTAGTGATGGTCACTGTTGGTACTTGCTGTTGCTCGCTAGATAATAATAACCGTTTACAAAAAGGAACTGGCACCATGGAAAAGCATAAAAGATGTCATACTTAATGTTTAAGGCAAAAATCGGTCCCCTTCTGCTCAAACATATGTCGAAGCTATGCTAAAAGAAATTGAAAAGCTAGAAATTCACATGTCAACGAAAATCCAGTTTTTAAGCTCGCATATAGACTTTTTTGAGAAGCAATTGTCAACCGAATCTGACGAGCATGGTGAACGTTTTCACCAGATATGTTTTTGTTTTGAAGATAAAGGAAATAGCATTCTATCTTTAGTAGCAGATTTGTTTTGGTCATTGTATGAGAATCGATCCGAACTGCCAAGACCAAAACGAAAAACGAACTAAATGCTTGATTTGCAAATCGAATTTAAATATATTTTTAATGTATTTTATATCGAGCTTTTTTTGTTTTTGGTGACTTATAGTGAAATTGTATGTAGACTTGTTTCTTCAAACAAAGTAATACAAAAAAATTAATTTTCGGTAGACTTTTCCGTACTTACTTCTTATAAAAGCAAAATTACCCCTTTAAAAGCACTCCCAATTTTGAGTGTTTGGCAGTGTTTGTGTTGAGTTTTTCTTTTCGAAGTGTTCGTAGAATATTTTGACGCTTCCCTCCCCCATTTAGGGGGTTTTTGTAATTAAAAAAAGTATGTCAAAAAATGAGCATTATTTTTGGTAGTTAGAGGGTTAAAATGTTCCTCAAAATTATTTGTCTTGATTTTTCCACCAACTTTGCTGAACACACCACAGACCTCAGCCGTAAGGAACACATAGTTTCATATGGTAATATGCTACAGGAATAGGCCAATAAGGCAAAATTTTAATGCCCCCTAAAAAAAAAGCAGACGTAAACTTTCAAGACGGCAAGACACGTGTGGTGTATTGTAGTTGTAGGACTGTCGTGTATGTTAGCCGTAAGAAAACCAGTTACAGCAGCACTAGGAACGAGTACCTTATTTGGATTGTTAGCACTAGCGAGCTAAGTCGTAAATTGAAATAAATCGTTGTCACTCTGGAACAGTGCTGTCATTTTCCTATATTAGAAAGTAGCGAAATGTTTTTGAAGTGTTAGTTTTAATAAAGTAAATGGAGTATATTAAAATATAAGTAGTTTTAAAGCAATAGAATGAAAAAAAACTACTTAGTTAGGGCATTTGCTTTCAAAACCTCGAAAACTCGTACACGAAGAAAGCGAAAAAATTCAGGGACCGTAACTGCTATAACTTTTATAATAAAAGCTTGACAAAAGCAGACAATTTCTGACTTACAAGAAAATTAATTTACTCAAGTTTTAGTGCCGTTATGTTATGTAAAAATTGAATTATTGCTTTCAGTAACATTGAAGTAGGACCGGTTAATTTTAGTTCTCCGACGACTATGAGTTAATGTGTAAAACCTTTAATAACTTTTTTATTTTTCAACCGATTTTAGAGAAATTAAAATTTTTATATACGCTAAATACTTGTTTATCACTTCTAGTCACTGAAAAAAATTTTGTTAGTACCTAAAAGTCAAAATGAAATTTTCCCAATTAAAAAAAAACCCAAAAAAAATTCACACTTTTGGAAGTTCAAATGGCTATAGCTTAAAACCTTAGTCACTAATTATTACAAATTATACAATGGGGAGAGTTTTTTGCTTTAGACTTATAAAATTTTTTGTTATTTAGGCGGGTAGTGTTTGAGTTCTTTGGCAAATTCCCATTAAGTAAACAAAAAACACGTCATTAATAAGAAAAACGAACACTAAAAATTTACGTATTTATAATATATAACGTATTTCTGGAAAAATTATATTTTTCGGCTAAAAGAATGGAGAACAAAATGATATTTTTTGAAATTGATTTTACTTGGGGGAAAGGCATGTATAAGATATTTGAATAATATAATTGTTATTAATTCTAATTTGTTAACAAACAAACAAAATTATTTTATATTATATTTTGAAAGCTACTGTAATAAAGTGCAAAATAAAAACAAATCGACATTCATCCGATAAATACAAGTGGAGATAATTCATTTTAAGTGAAAGAAGATTGTACAAAAACCACGAAATAATCGAAAATTCATGTGCGAGTATTTGTGGAAAAAATCTTTAGAGAAAAATCTTGCAGCACATTTGAAGTTATTTCCTCCATAGAAGCTGTAAAAAAAATTTCAGTCGATTTAAAAATGTCATATTTTAAAGTGTACGGTTTGTAAAAGAATTAACAAAATTAATAACAAAGAGTAGAATAGCAACAATTTTCGTTTGCTTTTTTTTGTCCTTTTTACAGTAGCAACCGCCTTGACTTTTTGGTTTTTAAAACATCGATAACGTTATCTGGGTCAACCTCAATATCCCAGTGGACTGAAATCAAGGCAAGCGCGCTACGCTAGCCGTGGTAACTGGAAGTGTAGCTAAAACTGTAAGCAGGTAATTTATGGCACGAAAATAAGTTCCATCGCAGAGTTCCAATAATTTCAATACTTCATTGTGAGATTCAATTGGTGTTAATCGTTCACACCATAGCGTGCATTCGGCTTTAACTGCGGTAAGTGACATATTATCTTCAAAGTATGATGATAATTTTTCAATTTCATCGACTTTGTCAATAGCAGCAAATCCTGGTAGCAGCATCTGAAAGCTTGGTAGAATGTCTTCGTTTGCGATAAATCTTTCCGTCAAATTTCTTATTAAAGAATCGATGCACGGAATGAATATCGTAGCTCTAAAATATTTTTCTATGGTTGAAACTTGGGGATTTGCACGGCTCGTTTGACGGGAAATTAATCTCGGCATTGTCAGTTTAGCTTCGAGCAAATCTTCACTAACTTTAGATGCAGATCGAAAAATTTCCCCAAAAGAATCCTCTGCAGATTCTCGTAACTGCCGAAGAATATTCAGTAGTTCTTTTGCACGATTTAAAGCCGAAACAAAGTCTAGAGATTTTTCTTGAAGCATAATGAACAGTGGAAGAGTCAAACTTAAAAGATGTTTACTCACAAGGAGACTAACAAGAAAATCACTTTTCTGAAATGCTGCTAAAAGGGCTGATGCGTTTGCAGACAGCCTCCATGTTTTGCCAGATATTTCTTCTAAACTGATGGCAATGCATTCAAAAAGATCGACAAACATACGTAATGACACTGTCATGTCTTTCAATAAATCTTGTATCGCAGAGCCGGAGAAATTTTTATGTTTTAAAAATTGATCATTTATGTTGGTTATAAATGAATCATAAAATGGAATATAAGGGCCAAAATTCTTTTTAGTGCCTAAACTTTTGTCTCTGTCATAAAAATTCAGTTTTCATGAAATTTTCATATAAATTTTGACAGTCGTGTGACAAATTTCTCATTTCCCACAATTGGTGAAGCTGCATGAGTCCCACTAATGCTTCTTTAATTTGCGAGTATGCAAAATGGAGTTTTGGTAATAATCGAGTTTTTTCAATTCAAGTTGAGTATTTTAAATTGTTATTAATTAATTTATTAGTAAAATTATATGTTGTTAACTTGGGTTGGTCCTTGAAATGAAAACTAAATTCCATTGACAGAGACAAAAAATTACGCATTAAAAAGAATTTTGGCGCATTAATTGAAATTAGATCGTAATTTTCAGCATTTTATCAAATTGTGTTACTTAATTTCGAGGAATAGAAAATCGAGTCTTTGTCAAGGTAAAGCCATTAGCTTTAGCATGCTTTGCGCAGTATTCTGAGGCCTTGTATCTAATGCAAAGAAATGGTAGCTACATTACCGGCTTCTTTAAGATTAATGCTTCTGTTTCGCAGAAACTGGCACAAAACATAAGCGTAGTTAAATACTTGATTTATGGAATATAACGAGATTAAAAATTCTGACCTATACTAACGGTGAGTGGAAATGTATTGTATGGAACTATATGGACGAAAACTGGATTTCGATACATATCGATACTAAAACAAAGATATGAGGGTCAAAACTGAACTTTCAAGATTGCTTATAAAACATATTGAATCATTTAGTGGCCTTTGACACACATCACCTTAAATATATTTTGCTAATAAATAACAAGGACGGAGTCGTAAATTTAAAAAAAAAAACCGTATACTGTGCCCTTACCTTTTTTGACGGAGACAGGAAATCATTTCCTCATTGTCATCATTCATAGGGCACTCAAGTGTGTGGGCGATTTTCATAGTAATTTCAAGAGAATGATTGCTCGAAGCCCAATCAGACATGGCTGAACCGGACATTAGCACCGCTCGATGAAACAAACCTAAGATTCAATAAAATGATATAACAAGTTTTGCTTTAAAAGACGGTTTTTTTTTCTTCAAAGAAATAAATCATGAACGTTCCATACCTGCGGCCACTGGTGATATCATAAGGTAATTTACACAAGCGGCGCCAGTTCCGTGTCCCATTAAAGTGACTTTGTCCTTGTCGCCGCCAAAGGCGATAATGTTCTCTGTGATCCAATGAAGTGCAGCGATTTGGTCGAGGATTCCGAAGTTTGATATGGTGGAATCGCTGATGCCAGGTTTTAAGAAGCCCATCAATCCCAAACGAAAATTAACTGTAACAACTATTACTTCACCATAACTAGCTAGCACCGAACCATCATAGGCGTTGCCGCTGTTCCATTCAAATGATTCGCCGTGTAAATAAACAATAACAGGATACAATTGTGCGCGCTGAGAGGCACCTGAAATAACACTTGAATGAATGAACAGTTTTTGGTGAACATCTTGGAGGATTTTTTGTTTCAACGTCACCGCACTTCATTCAAAGTCGTTGCTTTCTTGTTTCCCTCACCTTCTTTCGGAACGAAAACATTTAGATAGAGGCAATCCTCGCTTTCGTTTTTTAAATACGGCATTAGACGTGATAAGTATCTTAAGCGACCACGAGTTAATTTGGTGTTGTTTTGGAGAGATATTTCCGGAAGCTTCTGTAAGCAGACTGGTGGCAGATGCCGTGCTATTTTCAATCCAGACCAAGGAAGCGGTGTGCCTTTGAAAGAAGATATTGATATTTTAAGTATTTTTCTGCGTAATAATTTACCTTCTTTCGGAACAATACGCCGATGAAACCGATAGTTGTAACAAAAGTATTTAAAGAGTTCGAGTCATGCAGAACTCTTAATGGAAAAAATCCCTTAAGCAGATTTACCATAGCGGTACGTATAAAAATTCCCTGTAAATGTTAAAACTTAAACCAAACCTAAAAGTCATTGTTGATTTAATTAATTAATTGTGAGATTAATTTTTACAATTGATGTAAATTAGTTTTGTATTTGATAATTTTCATACACAACTGCATATCAAATGATTACGATTATTAAATAATTCGAAGATAATCGGGATTGTGTGTGATTAATGAAAAATTGCAAATTATTCAAAAAATATTCCGAATAATTTTGTTGGATTAGATTTTGCAAAGTTCCCATTTTTTCATTAATCGCAAATAATCCCGAATATTTTTGAATTATGTATTTCTTTATCGTTACCATTAATAACCCAAAATTGCACATAAATCAAATTAATAATGATGACTAGGGCAACCGGATATATGATTTTGCTTATTTTTTAAGCAAACCGCATATTATATGCAAAAGAAATTTTTTGTTTTGTATTTGATTTATATTTCAAACAAAATAAAACTTCTTGCCCACTTCGTTTTTGTTTAAAATAGGAGGCGTTGGAAATTGTGTGTAATATTTTATTCTGTGTAAAAATGATTTTGAAATTTGATTTTGTGTTTGATTTGATTTGAATTTTTTAATGTCTTATTTTAAGACGAAAAAAATCATATTTAAAAGGATATTTCCGGTTGCCCTAATGATGACACTAGTTAACACCCAAATGCTCCAAGAACGAAAGATATGAATTCTATAGCAATTTCCGCTGATTACAAAAATGGCAAAAAAATCTATTTTTTTCTATCTATTACTGTAGCCGTTATTTAATCGCTTTAACTCAACTATTTTTTAACCTACAAAGAGTTGTGAGCATATTGCCACAACAAACTTAACGGTGTATCAACGGTGTATTTTTCTATACATCTAATACTTAAATTACTACATCGAAAAATGTGGAGTCAAAAAATTGAGTTTTACGGTTTCTTACTACATTTTCAATTTTCAACAAAACGGCGATTCTACACCAGACCCTGCGAAACTATTATGGGCTTCGGATTTCAAAGCCAATTCAACTCTTAACATTTTGAGTGGCAAAACTTTAAAATCGGTTAAGTATTTGTAAAGTCATGACATGACCCAGCGGGAAATGTCCCGCGGACATTCCCGATGATGTCCTAGTGACTTCGGAGCCGGAATGCATGCTATTTACGGTGACACTTTGTATGAAATTTACACAGGAGCTGACAGGGACCTCAGCGGTGACATTATCACCGGAAGATTAGAAAATGTCACTGGCCATGCTACGGGATGGGATGGCGAAAAAATCATTTGAGAGCAACACATTGTTTTTTTCTCTCTAAATGTCAATTTATAGAAACCAGTTTGATAACTCTCTTCTTTGCCCTCTCTTTAAATGTTTCGAAAATTTTTAAAAATCTATTTTTAAAAATTCTTGTTTGCCTCTGCCAGGGATCGAACCCGCGGGCTTCAGATTGTGAGTCGAGCACTCATCATCTACGCCACTTCATGCTAACGCTGAACTGACGCTAAAACCGCATTTAACTTTCAGTAGCCAATGAGAGTCAAGCACATGACCCAATTTCTACAATATATCAATACTATTGATTCAATAGGCATAGTTCATCCCTGTCGAGCATGTCAACAAGAAGTCTATATACCTATTAAATTTTGGTGAGTTTTTACTGCAGTGAATGGTAGGTAGGTTGAAGTGGCTGCCACTTCGGCCGTTAATCGGCCCATTGCGATACCACGGGGGTGTTTGCTTGTGTTTGTGTGAGTGTATGTCTTTTTATGTAGTGTGACATATTTGCTGAACACATCTCAGAGGCCTCAATAGCATAGATCATGCGTTCTCGCCCAGCAGTCGGAAGGTTCCCGGTTAAAACCACAGCGAAGGCGGATGAAAATGTGAAAAAGCGGGTAATATTTGATGTATAAAAATAATTTAATCTATTCTTCCGGCTTAAGGTCAATGCAATTCTGTTATGAAAGCTAATATTAAAAATAGTTTAAGGTAAAACAATTCTTACGCTCAGGGATGAAAAAGCAAATTTAATATATGCATAAAAACTCTTTCAAAAAATCATGTCTTCGATGGAAAAAATTTTTAATTTGTTACCATAAATATGTTTCCTGAAAGCTTTTTGGTTTCTAAACTATTATTTACTTAAAAACCAGTAAAGAAGTTTACATCGGCTAAGCCGATTGCACACATACCTTTTGCTCAGCTTAAAATATGTAAAAACATTACCCTAACAAAAATTCCTGCCGTTTTCGTTGTTCTAGCTTGGATATCTATTTATACCTTATCTGTACTTCGATTTAGCTTCTAAAACTCGAGATTATTATTAAGCACAAAATTTTCGCGAATGGTGGTCATGGTCAAATTTTATCCGTTAGAGGACATTTTGTCTAGCTGCGAAATACTCAATTCAAAATAGTGAAAATCAAAGTTTTGCGAATTTTGCGAATGGTGGTCATGGCCAAATTTTAACCTTAAGTGACGTCTTTATTTGGCGGCAAAATACACAATCAGAAGAAGCAAAAAAAAATAAAAATCATTTTTGTATACAGATATGAGAATAAGAGAGAGTGTTTTTTTCTAATGTTTAAGCTGCAATCATTCATGGCATAAGACGGCATAACAGAACATAACATAACATAACATAACATAAGCGCTTTTTGAGTAGTCAGTGAAGACATAAGAGCACAGAAGAGCACAGAAGAGACAATGTTGCAATTTGCGCACATTGGGGAAAAGGGGAAAAAATTATTTCCGCAATTTCTCAAGAAATAATTAACAAACGCTTGTAAATCAGTTCGGGACATGCTGAAAAGTAATAAAATATATTCTTCTTTAATAAAAAGTTGTAAAAAGGGGAAATGTGGCAGCTGTGGGAAGCAGCTGGCATCACTTAAAAATATAATAGAGTTCAAATCGTTAACTTGTGACAATATTAAATATCAAAATGAATTTTTATGTGTTGGGTGGTATGTTTTTGCATATCTGCGCTTTGTATGTTGCGTACAAGAAACGAAAAACACAGAGGAGGTGGAAGGTGCGACCGTTAAATTATGACTGGCATAAGTCGGGATATCATCGTAAGGTGTTTTTAAAAATGAAGGAAATTGATGCCGAGCAGTTCTTCATACAAACCCGACTGTCAAAAGAATTATTTGAAATGCTACTGGGAATGGTTGGAATCGAGTTGTGGAAACCGAAGCAGCGTATTCAACCTGAAGAAAGGCTGTCCATAACTTTACAGTAAGAAGAACAAAAATATTGTAACATAAAATAAACCTTTTTTCTATAGTTACCTGGCTCATGGAGTTCCAATGCAAAGCCTAGCGTGGATGTATAAAATAGGACGCACAACCGTAAGAGACATAATACTGGAGACTTGCGAAGTTTTGTGGCGATTGCTCTCTCCTATTTATGTTAGCGAACCAGCGGAGCACGAATACAAGGCCATTGCAGAGGACTTCAACAACTTGTGGAACATGCCCAACTGCGAAGGCGCAATTGATGGCAGGCAGTGAGTGTTGGAAGTTATGGCAGCCAAAGTGACGGAGGTAAAATCGAAAAATGTGTTCAAAATAAAAAAGTGAAATATTTTCAATTTTTAGGTGTTCTAAAAACGTGTCCTTTCGGAGAAGCTCTTTTAAAGAACAGGCTACCCTAACCACAAGCTATTCCATTGACGAATGAGTCGGACGAGCCGTTTCCACATTATTTTGTGGGAGATGCCGCTTTTCCACTGCGAAATAACCTCATGAGACCATACCCTGGGATTAATTTGGAAAAAAGGAAAAGGATTTTCAATTACAGGTTATCTCGAGCACGTCGCTGCATTGAAAAAGCTTTTGGTATTTTAACTGCACGCTGGCGAGTTCTACGCACGACACTCGAGTTTAACCCTGAAAACACCGAAAGCATAGTCTTGGCTTGCGTGGCGCTCCATAACTATGTAATGTTGAACGACCATTCGCGGTGGTACTGTCCGGAAAGATTTGTTGACTGGGAGGGCTCTGACCACATATTGCAGGAAGGAACCTGGCGTGCTGACAAAAACAACACAGGTGCCATTTGGCGGCCAATTCTGTCGTTTGCTAGAAGCGCATCTGCGAAAGCATTCGAGTTGCGTGACGAACTCGCAAACTATTTCATCAATGAAGGAGCGCTTTCCTTCCAAGATGGAATGATATGAAGTGCGCCGATACTCAAAATCGTATTTTTCAAGACGACAAACCAACCGTCTTTTTCAAGACGACAAACCAACCGTCTTTTTCAAGACGACAAACCAACCGTCTTTTTCAAGACGACAAACCAACCGTCTTTTTCAAGACGACAAACCAACCGTCTTTTTCAAGACGACAAACCAACCGTCTTTTTCAAGACGACAAACCAACCGTCTTTTTCAAGACGACCATATTTTTACCCAAAGAGAAATGATTAAATCGAAGATATATTTTTTTATTGAATTTTATTCTTCAACAGGTACCTGTAAGTTGAAAACCTTATTGTTTTCAAGATATAAAATACATATATGATAAAAAAAAACCCGTATGCTTGGTGTATATATTACTTATAACTATCTAATATTCTTTTTTGTTATCCAAGTAAGAAAGTATATCCTAAAGATAAAAAAGGCGAACGTAAGTAATAAAATGAACACAACTTCATGGTGGTTTATTCTTCACTACTCTAAGCTAACCAAAAGGCAAACGTGCGTAAAAAAAATAAAAAAGTGTACAAAATGAACCTTCATAAGTTCGTATGTTCGTTCAGTTCGTAAACGGGTATATAGGTATATAGGTGGTGTAAAAGCCAAAAATACTGCTGTGTTTAGACACCCTGAATATATTTATTCTGGAGTTCCTTTGAGCGATATTAAATATGTAGTTATTACTTGTATTGCTTCGTCCTGCTTGGCGAGACTCAGTTGGGCGAGGTTCGAAACAACCATACGAGCGAATGCTTCTAGCGATGAATTGGCAGTGGCCAATTGCGCTTCGCACACCTTTGCAAAGCACTTTGCTGCCTCCGCGAGGGTTTTTTCCAACGAACAATCGTTCGCTTTTCGTTTCCTCGGGGTTCTCGACCGCTCTTGGTCACTTGTCGAAAATGAACAAGTTTCACTCGCCGAAAATGAGGTTTCAGTATTTGCTTCGTCACACACATCTTTGAACCTGTTCACTGCGTTCTCAAGCGAATTATCTAATTGCTCTTCTTCGAATAAATATTTCGAGTCGCTCTGAGAAAATGCCGGTGATGAAGTATTGCGAAATTGCAGCATCTCTTCCATTGAATCCATTGAATTGTTTTTGCTGCAATGAGGCAACACTTTGTGTGTCCCCCTTGTCCTAAGGATATGAGAAACATTAGTGATCTATTCATTTATTTTCGAACGAAAAGCAACAACTCACCGGCGCGCTTGAACAAATGGCTTTAAAAACGACATGGCTTCGAATAGGTGCCATGAAACCTTTTGCCCGGCGCCACTTCCTGATGGCACGTACATTTTTAGTTCTCTTGAAAATCGTTCACGGAGCGCATTCCACCGCCTCATACAAATATCAGCTACAAACAAAATACAAACATTTGAAAATAAATAAAAACAACATAACCTCATTGCTCGCATTACATGTTGAGTTCATTTGTACGCCTATTTCTTCCCACGCACTTCGCTTCTTGTTAACATCTTTAAACAACGCATGTTGTTTGTTGTAAATGAAGCTGCGCTTTTCCACTAAATTGATCAGGCGTTCATCGTCCATTTTTCACTCAAATAACCAAATTCTGCCGCTTCTGTTCAATACAAATTTGAATCAGCTGATTCGCTCTGACATAAGACGGCATAAGAAAAATCTGTTTTCTACAGCTTCTTCTGTTCTGTTATGTTATGTTATGCCATCACTGACCACTTGCATACAACATGTATTGAATAGATAGAACCAGCTGATTATGTTATGTTATGTTATGCCGTCTTATGCCATGAATGATTGCAGCTTTAGGATGAAGACCATAAATATAGCGATGTCGCAATTTTTTTTCAGCGAAAGCTTAAGTCTTCATAGTAGCTATACACACACCAAATTTCAATAAGCTGGTATGTATAGTAAAAAAGTTATTCACGAAAAACGTTAAGAATCGTGATTTTTGAAACTTCTGAACCACTTCCCACGACCCAAGAAGGGACTAAGAAAAAAATTTGTATGCAGTTTTTCGAACATTTACCTGGTTCAAGTCCATGCCAAATTTCAATATGATATCTTTCATGGCTTAGGAGTAAATTACGAAAAACTAAAGTGTGACCGACAGACAGACAGACAGACAGACAGACATGGCTAGATCGATTCCTCTTGTCACCCTGATCAAGAATATATATATATGTCTATATCTATCGCGACTCCTTTGGTATGTTACATACTCCGTGCCAAACTTAATATACCTTTTCCTTCGGAAAAGGTACAAAAAGTGAATAAATAAAAAAAACAAACAAAAAATTGACACTATATTTAGACTTTTATACTCTCAGTAACTATCTTATAGCTATTTGTGGTCAGTTTGACTGCGCAAAATATTCCATAATTTGTGAATAACATTTTTTCGAGTCTCAGTAACTGCAACGAACATTTGCGCACTCTTTTGAAATTATTTGTGAAAAACAATCGTGGTTTTCAAATATGCAGCTTTAATGCTCGAAGCCTAAATGTACTTAAACTCGATTACCTTTATTACACTTTCACTCAAGTAGACGTTGACGTAGTTTGTGTAACTGAAACTTGGTTCAAATCTGAATTTGATAATGACTTATATACGTTATGTGACTATGACATCCAGATATTGCTTTGTTTATTTTATTAAAAATAAGACAGAGGTGCTCGAAAAACTTAAGCAATTTCTAGTGGAAGTCCAAGCTGACGGCCATAAAGTAAAAAGGCTACGCTCAGACGGAGGTTTGGAATTTTGCAACGAGGATGTGCGTAAGTTTCTGCTAGAACACAGCATCAAACATGAGGTCACTACACCCAGAGCTCCAGAGCAAAACGGATTTATTGAGCGCCAAAATAGGACAATCATCGAAAGCGCTAAAGCCATGTTGCATGAAAGGGAGCTACCATTATATCTATGGGCAGTGGCGACCAACACAGCGGTTTACCTGAAGAGCAGGACGGCATCAGATGTCATAGACGGTCGCACTCCGTACGAGTTCTGGTTTGGTAAAAAACCATCCGTTCAAAATTTACGTATTTTTGGCTGCGATGCATATGTTTTAGTTTGAAAGGATAAGCGCACCAAATAGGGGGGAAAATGTAACAAAGTGGATTATGGTTGGTTATAATGATCCAAGCAAAGCGTACAGAGTGTATGATTCACAAAGCAAAAAGGTTTTTATAAGTAGAGATGTTAAGTTCGATGAAAGGTATGAAACTTACAGTGAGTACACTGAAATAAAACAAAACACAGCTGACGATGACAACAGCAGCACAAAAAGCTCTGAAGAAAGCGATGAAGAGCTAACAGGTTGGCTGATAAGTCCCCGGTCTGACACATAGATGGCGTCGCTAGTATTAAATGCATATTATTTTTATATAGTGGCAACCTTCAAATGATTCGTGTCAAAATTTGACGTCTGTAAGTCAATTAGTTTGTGAGATAGAGCGTCTTTTGTGAAGCAACTTTTGTTATTGTGAAAAAAAATGGAAAAAAAGGAATTTCGTGTTTTGATAAAATACTGTTTTCTGAATGGAAAAAATACAGTGGAAGCAAAAACTTGGCTTGATAATGAGTTTCCGGACTCTGCCCCAGGAAAATCAACAATAATTGATTGGTATGCAAAATTCAAGCGTGGTGAAATGAGCACGGAGGACGGTGAACGCAGTGGACGCCCGAAAGAGGTGGTTACCGACGAAAACATCAAAAAAATTCACAAAATGATTTTGAATGACCGTAAAATGAAGTTGATCGAGATAGCAGAGGCCTTAAAGATATCAAAGGAACGTGTTGGTCATATCATTCATCAATATTTGGATATGAAAAAGCTCTGTGCAAAATGGGTGCCGCGCGAGCTCACATTTGACCAAAAACAACAACGTGTTGATGATTCTGAGCGGTGTTTGCAGCTGTTAACTCGCAATACACCCGAGTTTTTGCGTCGATATGTGACAATGGATGAAACATGGCTCTATCACTACACTCCTGAGTCCAATCGACAGTCGGCTGAGTGGACAGCGATCGGTGAACCGTCTCCGAAGCGTGGAAAGACTCAAAAGTCCGCTGGCAAAGTAATGTCCTCTGTTTTTTGGGATGGGCATGGAATAATTTTTATCGATTATCTTGAGAAGGGAAAAACCATCAACAGTGGACTATTATATGTCGTTATTGGAGCGTTTGAAGGTCGAAATCGCGGCAAAACGGCCCCATATGAAGAAGAAAAAAGTGTTGTTCCACCAAGACAACGCACCGTGCCACAAGTCATTGAGAACGATGGCAAAAATTCATGAATTAGGCTTCGAATTGCTTCCCCACCCACCGTATTCTCCAGATCTGGCCCCCAGCGACTTTTTCTTGTTCTCAGACCTCAAAAGGATGCTCGCAGGGAAAAAATTTGGCTGCAATGAAGAGGTGATCGCCGAAACTGAGGCCTATTTTGAGGCAAAACCGAAGGAGTACTACCAAAATGGTATCAAAAAATTGGAAGGTCGTTATAATCGTTGTATCGCTCTTGAAGGGAACTATGTTGAATAATAAAAACGAATTTTGACAAAAAAATGTGTTTTTCTTTGTTAGACCGGGGACTTATCAGCCAACCTGTTAACCCTTTCGTGCCCAATGTTGCATATAAGCAACATTCGAACGTCCTCCTTCTTTTTGCAGCTACGCCTATGTGATGCAGAAAATTTTTTGATTTTAATAAAGTGCCGTCGATTAATTGTCTAAGAAAAGAATACGTTACAATTTTTCAAAGAGAAAAGGCCTTTTTCTGTTTGGAGATAATTTATTTCAGCACCAATATGATGGATCAAAACAACTCAAAACTTCGCCTGGTTCAACAACTCACCATCACCTTTCGTTTTGAGTCGAAAATAATGGTATTAGACAGCAGGTTAAAATTCGGGGCTGAGAGGGTTAAATGTGAAATCAACGGAAACTAGTAATAAAAAGAAGTTAAAAAGGACATATTATATGAGAGCAATTGTGCTGCGTACCAAACAAGAAGTGCAACTAAGTAAATGAGTGTTGGCGACCAACAAATTGATGCTGAGGTTTGCATGGTACAGTTCGAACCTATGAACTTGGAAGAAGCATTGCATGGCCAAAGTTCGGCACAATGGGCTGCTGCTATAGAAGACGAACTAGATTCTTTGCAGAAAAACAAAACCTGGACACTCGTTGAACGTACAAACGGCATGCATGTATTGACAAACCGATGGGTATTCAAGCGAAAATATAATTCAAGCGGGAAAATTGAAAAATATAAACCAGATAAGTTATCAGAGGGTGTTCGCAAATACTAGGCATTGTATTCTCAGAGGTCTATTCTCCGGTGGTTCGGTACGAGTCGGTGAGGGCGGTTTTAGCCGTGGCGGCAGCGAAAAATATGAAAATCATACAATTGGACGTAAAAACAGCTTTTCTGCACGGCTTAATAGATGTGCATCAAGTTAGCTTGCACTTTTTCGAATTTCCCGAAAAAAATTATTGTGCCGTAATGTGCCCAATTTGTGCTATCATGTGCCGTTTCGAAAAAAAAATTCCTCAAGGGATGTAATTTTTATGAGGAGGTCCTTTTTTTGTGTCAAGTTAGCTTGCACTTTTTCGAATTTCGCAAAAAAATTTATTGTGCTGTAATGTGCCCAGTTTGTGCTATCATGTGCCGTTTCGAAAAAAAAAATTCCTCAAGGGATGCCATTTTTATGAGCAGGTCCTTTTTTTTTGGTGTCAAGTTAGCTTGCACTTTTTCGAATTTCCCAACAAAAATTATTGTGCTGTAATGTGCCCAGTTTGTGCTATCATGTGCCGTTTCGAAAAAAAAAATTCCTCAAGGGATGCCATTTTTATGAGGAGGTCCTTTTTTTCGTGTCAAGTTAGCTTGCACTTTTTCGAATTTCGCAAAAAAATTTATTGTGCTGTAATGTGCCCAGTTTGTGCTATCATGTGCCGTTTCGAAAAAAAAAAAATTCCTCAAGGGATGCCATTTTTATGAGGAGGTCCTTTTTTTGGTGTCAAGTTAGCTTGCACTTTTTCGAATTTCCCAAAAAAAATTATTGTGCTGTAATGTGCCCAATTTGTGCTATCATGTGCCGTTTCGAAAAAAAAAAATTCCTCAAGGGATGCCATTTTTATGAGCAGGTCCTTTTTGTCGTGTCAAGTTAGCCGGTAATGAGTCTTAGCTCTAGGATGTTGCTAATCCACGAGCTGATTGTTGGGTCAATTCTTGCGGCAGAGATCTCCTTTGTTATGGCCTCTCTCGTTACATTATTGAAAAATGAAGTCCCGGCTAACGTGACACAAAAAAAAGGACCTCCTCATAAAAATGGCATTCCTTGAGGAATTTTTTTTTTTCGAAACGGCACATGATAGCACAAACTGGGCACATTACAGCACAATAATTTTTTTTGGGAAATTCGAAAAAGTGCAAGCTAACTTGACACCAAAAAAAGGACCTCCTCATAAAAATGGCATCCCTTGAGGAATTTTTTTTTTCGAAAAGGCACATGATAGCACAAACTGGGCACATTACAGCACAATAATTTTTTTTGGGAAATTCGAAAAAGTGCAAGCTAACTTGATGCACATGCTTAATAGAAGAAGAAATATATATGGAGCAACCATATGGTTACGAAAGGGGCAAAAAGGTATGCAAACAACTGAAGAGCTTATATGGTCTAAAACAAGCGTCCAGACAATGGAATAAGAAAATCGTGGATTTCCTGCTCAGTTTTGGCTTTGAGCAAGCACATGCCGACGTTTGCGTATTTACTTAAAACACTAATGATGATTCAATGTATCTGTTGTTGTATGTAGACGACGGGCTGATATGCGGCAGCAAATATAATTTAATTCAGAAGCAAATCAACAAGATGCATGCTGAATTCGAGATCACCTACAAAAATGCAGAGTACTTTGTGGGTATGCAGATGAAGATCGACACACAACAGCACAAACTTTCTATTTTTCAAAACATTTACGTTTTTAAAATTTTGGAACGTTTTAATCATTCGAATTCTTTTGCGGTTTCAACACCTGCAGAAGTAGGCAAGATTTTTTCTAAAGCAGACGCTAATGTTTTGAAGGGGAACTTTCCATATCGCGAAGCGATTGGTTCAATGATGTATCTTATGGTGTGCACAAGGCCGGACATCGCGTATGTGATTGGGATATTGAGTCGTTATCTTGAAAATCCTACAGAAGATCATTGGCATGGTGTTAAGCGTGTTTTGAAATATCTCAAAGGCACAATGAACTATGGTATATCATTTTCTATGAACTCAAATAAAATGCAACTGACAATGTTTTGCGATGCTGACTGGGGCAATGATGTCGATACGCGTAAGAGTATTTCCGGATGGGTTTGCTTTATGAATGGAGGTCCAGTTGCATGGAGTTCACGCCGTCAAAGTGTGACAGCTACATCAACAACAGAAGCGGAATTTGTTGCAATATGTGCAGCGACTAAGGCTACTAAGTATATGGCTGCGAAATTTATTAAAAGAAATAGATTGTGAGCAAAAGGGTCCTACTCCAGTGAACTGCGACAATCAAAAGGCGATTAGTTTGGTGAAAAATCCTGAGACCTCGAAGCGAACAAAACATATCGACATTCAGTACTTTTATTCGAGCGATATGCAGGCGTCTGGTACAATCGACATGCAGTACGTCAAAAGTGAAGAACAGTTAGCAGATGCTCTAACAAAAGCGCTCAGCAAAGAGAAGTTCAATAATATAATTCTTGGCTATGGTCTGGCTGAGATGACTATGGGAAAATAAAGCGAGAGGGAGTGTTGAGTATAGCACTTCTTTCGGTGTGAATCGATCTTTAGTATTCAATAGATGTGGCAACCCAAGTCGTTTTTTGAAGTCTGTCAAAATTGTGACGTTTAATCAACATCGAGCTCCCTCTCTCTCTCTCTCTTCTTTCGGCTGACGTCCTACGATACGCACGCGAATAGTTTTCTTTTTTTTTTTAATCTTTTGTAATCTTTTAGCTGTTAAAACCAAAAACAGTTTGGACTAAACAAATAAAGTCGTAGTATTTCATTGCATATTTTTATTATTAATCAAACTATTTTGCAATTAAAGCACAAAACTACCATTACTCATCGATAATCTACAAATTCAAAAACCTATAGATACTAAGTTTTGCACCTCTAACACGCAGTCACAATATCTGTTAAGCCATTCATGCTCAGCGTTGCCGCTCACTAGAATTTTAACGTATCCAAATTAGTAGCAAAATAGTATCAAATCTGGCTGAAACGAACAAAAAAAAAAAATTTCATTCAAAAAGTAGATATTGAGTAGATCGAATCCGCCGATTATGGTTTGTTTTACTTCGATGGCTACAAACTGTAAATATCCATTGTAGTAGGACATGTCTATTCTAAGACTTTTTTACACAGGAAGACATGTCGATAAAAATCAGGTTGTTTGAAAGCGATGGACGCACGGGCAAGAGACAACAAAGTAGAGATAAAAACCCGTGTGTAAAGAGCGTCTAAAGAGAAAAATTGATTGAAACCGACAACGATTTAAATGTATTCATTTTGGAAACAGCGTATCATTGTAGCTTTGTGTTTTAAAAGTATCCAAAGGGCAACGCTGTTCATGCTACCCAATTACTTCACAAGCAAGCGCTTAAGTTAAAAAAATCATTTAAAATAGTAAAAGCAGTAATATAATACTAAGTTAAATTAAAATAAATATCTTGAAAATAATAAAAAAAAATTATTATATTATATATTAAAAAAAAAAAGTTGGCAGTTATGGAACTGCCGTTGGAAGTGAAAACATAGAATGTGTATTGAAGTTTGAAATGCATAATATTTGATTTAAAATTATTAAAATCAATCTGGACTTTTACATTTAATGAAACTCAGAGAAACAATTATAGGCATGTTATATGTAAAGTATTTTTTATTTTATTATTGAAATATATTGCTGGCTGCACAAAGTTTTAACAATTAATTACACTGCTCAACACTAAATTTTCCTTTGATTTGAAACCAACTTTTTTTTTGTCGTATTTGTTTCGCTGAAGCAAAATATATGCTTTAAGTTTGAAAGTTAGCTCGCGTTTTTTAAATATTCGCTAAGAAAGGTTTTGCGATTTTTTGTCAATATTTTTTAGTCGTAGTTTTATCGTTCGACCGTTTCAAAAAATTTAATTCATATAAAAGAAGAGTAAATATACAGCATATCCCTCATACATATGGATGAAATCGGTTCAACAGCTTAGGAGCTATAGGGCGATAAAGGCAAAAATTTTAAGAAATTTTTAACAACTTTGTACAAAAACTTGATTTCAAGCCCATATAATTTCCGAAGAAGATTCGGTATTCAGGTTTAGGCTATCTTAAGTAAATGAGTGGATTTCTAAGAGCATTTCAAGACCCAGAAAAAGAAAATCCGATGAGTTGTTCATATTTGAATTGGGTTTTTAGAAAAAATGAGACGAGTTTTTTTCGCCAGAAAATATTTTATATATTAGGTGTAGTAAAAAGAAATCCATTATTTTTGCATTAAATTGACGGCTTTATTTAAGATAGTTAGAATGACCCGATTTAGGTCAAATATGCGCCGTTTTGTTCGATAACTTGTTGCCATTTTAAAGGTAATTTCATTATGCCTCTCTCATAGAAGCCCTCGTTCCTATTAGCAAAAAATTGAGACAGTCGAATTTCAGAAGCCTCTCTTGAAGCGAATGTTTCACCAGCAAAATTGTTCGCCATGGACAGGAACAGATGGTGATCACTTGGTGCCAGGTCCGGACTATAAGGTGGATGCAGAAGAACCTCCCAACCAAACTCCCGGAGCTTCTGGCGAGTCACTATCGATGTGTGTGGCCTGGCGTTGTCCTGATGGAACACAATTCCTCTCCTATTGGCCAAAGCTGGCGGCTTATGGGCGATTGCTTCCTTCAGACGGTCCAATTGTTGACAGTAGAGTTCCGAGTTAAGAGTTTTGCCGTATGGGAGCAGCTCATAGTAGATAATTCCCTGCCAATTCCACCAAACACACAGCAAAACCTTCCTGGCCGTCAATCCTGGCTTGGCCACCGTTTCCGCCGGTTCACCGTGTTTCGACCACGACCGTTTTCGCTTGACGTTGTCGTAAGTGACCCACTTTTCATCACCAGTCACCAACCGCTTCAGAAATGGGTCGATTTTGTTGCGGTTCAGCAGCGATTCGCAGATGGAAATTCGGTCTATGAGGTTTTTTTGCGTTAACTCGTGTGGCACCCATACATCGAGCTTCTTTGTGTATCCAGCCTTATTCAAATGGTATCAAACGGTATTTTGTGCAATCTTTAGCTCTTTTGCAATCGAAACAGTGCTAACATGACGGTCGGACTCGATAATTTCCATGATTTAATCGACATTTTCGACAATTGGCCTTCCAGTGCGTGGTGCATCCTTGACATCGAAGTTACCGGAACGGAATCGACGAAACCAAAATTGCGCATGATTGGCTGTTACAGTATCAGGTCCATAAACGCTATTCACATTTTCAGCCGCCTGGCTTGCGTTTTCTCCCTTATCGAAGAAAAACTGTAAAATGTAGCGAATTTTCTCTTTGCTGATGTCCATCTTTGACAAGCTCTCAAACAAAACTGAATCAATCAATCAAAAAAGTGTCAAAAAAGCTTTTTTTTTTTACTACACCTAATATTTTAGTTTCATTTGATTTTTCATCGTCGTCTCTATCATTATCCGAGGACACCGGAGATACAATATGTACAATACAATATGTTGCATGCCCAGTGACAATACTAAGAATCACAACGTCGAGCTTTCGTTTTCTATTAGTACCCAGCGGCCAAAGTGCTGCTTACAGAAGCGATGAACCGTCCCAGCGGCCAACAATGCCTACCGCATACAACCGCCTACCACATGTTCAATTTCGGTGCTATGATTCGATGTGTACATAAGGGAACGTGTACAAACTACGTGAACCATTTTTTACTATTTTTCTGGAATTGAATAGTTTTGATTTTTTTTTTGATTATTTTTGAGTTTTCCTGATTATTTTTGGGTTTTTTGATTTTTGTTTTTGATTATTTTTGATTTGTTCTGATTTTTTTTTTTTATTAATTTTAATTATTTTCAATTTGTAATTGAATAACATCGTTTTTCCAAAGTTTCCCTATAGTCCGTGGGACCGGCACCGGACAAGTGAATTCACCGGCCACCTGTGGTTAGGACCACCCCTCGTCAAACCACCGGCAATACTTTCGAGACGCGAATTTTACATTGCGATGTCATAGGCAAGGACATATGGGCCCCTCGCTGTACTACATTTAATTATATTCAATTTCTAATTGAATAACATAGTTTTTCGAAACTTTTCAAATAAGAAACACTAGCACTTGTTCATTTTTACATATGATTTCATAATAACGTATACGAAGAACAATTAACTACAAATTAGCATTCGCTTTGAGAATAACTATTTTTTCAAACGAAAAGTCTGTCAATGAATGCCTTCTTGGGCTGTTGATGATTCCCGCGAAAGAGAACAGCCGTTCTACAGGTGCCGATGATGTCAAAGCTGTATTGAACAATTTTGAAGCTTCTTTCAAAAAACCATATTTCTGCCAAATTTCGTTTCCAGTTAACGGGTCTCTTAGATATAGATGAAGTTCGTTTGAGAACGCTGTCTTCTGATCGTTTAGATCAGGACAATCGATTTGAACTCCATCTGAAAGTTCAATGTCATCATCTGTAATAAAGGGTGCAATATCAGAGAGAAGTAATAAAAAGCAATCCGAATTAGAAATCATCCTGATGAAGGCAGAAGCGAATTCGCCGAAATACGTAGATATATACAAAATAAAGCAATCAAAATAAACGTTAACATTCTTAGCCTCAAAAAATCTATTAAGTATTTAAATCTTTTTGACGCAACGACTCACAAAACATATTATATAAACAAAAAGTAATCATTGAAAAAGTCTGACATACCATCATCGTCAAAGTTGAAAAACTTGGACCTTTCTGTAAGACCATTTTCCTTTAAATGATCAACTTTAAGCGATAGGTTCCCTCTCTGTATATAAGAGCACATAATATTGATAACCCTGCTGATTACATTTTCTTCGGTGATATCAGGTTGTGCTTTTTGTATCACTTTAAGCCACTTTGTTTTTACGTCTGGAGTTAAAACTGCTGCCGCAACTGCGAAATCAGACTCTGGAGACAACGAAAAAAAATGTGTCGAACCGTTTTCTTAATTGTTCCTCCAACTTAGCAGCGACCAATCTTAAAATAAAGTTTTCATCCTTTTTCACCAGTTTAAGAAGATTTTTGGACAGTGTCATTAAAGCAGGCAGCAGACAACCAAAGCTAACGTTTTTTTTCTCCCTGAAGAAAATCCAGAGTCATCGGTATTGGTTGCATGAGGACAGCATATGACTCTAAATATTGAAGGTCACCTGCAGTGAATTGTGGCAAACTTAGCAAATTGCACAGTTGGTCAAAGGATTTCTTGTGCCGAAGTAAACCTTTTATAGCATCATATAATGAGTTCCATCGAGTTACTACAGGCACAATCAAAGAACACCCTAAGGTATCAACAATAACCTCCGATGATTTCGGCCATTTACACTTTTTCCACAACGAGTTACACTTTTCGAATGCCTGAAATAAGCACAAGATTTTTTTAAAAACGTATATGGTTTTAGCATAGAGCACATACCATTGTGTGCCGGATGTAAAGTGCCTGATCAGTTTTTAAAATGTTGACGAAGTCAATCGATGGAAGTAAGTGAAGGGTGTGACTAGAACACCTGTGATGCTTTTGAAATAAAACCTCGTTTTCGAAAACAGGTACATCATCATCGCTGTCACAATCTCCATGGTCAGAAATTTCCATCATCCCGTGCTCTTTGAAAGCTTAAACAAAGTTGGACCCGTTATCAGTTACAGTCATAATAATATTAGAGCTGTTGAGTCCAAAAGAATTGTTAATGTCCATAAGAACCGCTGCTATGTTTTCTGCAGTGTGTGGTCCATGCATTCTTCTGCAACCTAATGCAACTGATTTTCGTTGCAGGTTATCAGTTATCCAATGGCATGTGTACCCCATGAAACTGCGATGGTTTCCTGACCAAATATCAGCCGTTGTGCAAAAATATTTTTCGGAAGAAATATACTGCCTAATTTTAACAACCATGCTTTCCAAATGAGCAGTCAATTTTTTTGCAGCTGTCTGTCGGCTCATAATTTTATAGCCGGAGTCTTCAAACAAATCAATAAAAGACTTTTTCTCAACAATTGAAATTGGCAAAGCTGAGTCAACGAGTGCGTGCAATAGTTTCTTGTCAAACTGTTGCTGGTTTGTAAAAGGACTATGTCCACAGCTACGTTTCAAAAGCAGATATTTTGCGAAGACTAATTCGTGCTTTATTTTCAAATGGGTTACGAAGTTCGAAGTCACATCTCCCGAGCCTCTAATTACTCGATTGCATGAAACACATTTAGCAGCTGTCGTGGTCTTGTCCGAATCGAAATTCTGCATTAGGTATACAGAAATATTGAAATAAAATACAGGGTGATAGCTAAGGTGAAGAGGAACAACGTTTGTTCTTGCGAAATTTGGCTAACTATTACCGTTTACGAACTGCGGCACTTAAAAAAAATCTATTTTAGTAAGAACATGTTGTGCTTTGAAAAAAAAAAACGATTTGCTTAAAATAAGAAGTTTTCAAATATTCGTACTAAAAAGGATCTTTTTAAAGTGTCGCAATTCGTAAACGATAATAGTTAGCCAAATTTCGCAAGAACAAACGTTGTTCCTCTTCACCTTAGCTATCACCTGGTGAGGTTTGGCTAAAAATTCTGGGGACACCCTGTAAATAAACTTTTGAGTGAAAAAATGAAACATTTTGTTTCTTCTAAAATAAACATTTAAAAAAAAGCTGAATTAAATGCAATCGGCCTTCATTCGACCTTGAGAACATAAGTTTTGACTTGAACTTACCTTTTTAACTTCAGAATACAGCTCAGCGTTAAATATAATATGATTTTTGAAGATGATGCTGCATTTTCATCAATTCTCGCACTCATTCTACTATTATCATATCTTTCTCCCGATTTTCTTTTTCTTTGTCCATTTTTTGGAACATAATTCGGATCTGCAAGTTCATCATCCAGAGAAAAATCTGGCCCATTTTCAAAAATATTTTGTGAAACTTGTAATTCCATAATTGTAAACAATCTGGACCGAACAATTCACACACACAGATCCTTCCAAGATCCTTAAAGGATGTAACAAGCTAGAAAGCTAATGTCTTTATATTAGTTATAATTGTAATAGATCCTTCTAAGATCCTTACAAATCCTATATTTATTTAAAGGATGTTCCTCCTCCTTAAATTACCACGATAATATTTTAACGAATATTTACGAAGCAATATTTTTTCTCTTTTATTTCTCAATATTTTTGCTACAACGAAATCTTTTCTTGTTAAATGTTTTTAAATATCGAAGCTACTTTGATTTCGTAGACTGCTTTTGAAACGCAGCTGTGACGACCCAGCAACAGGGTCATCAATATAATATTCTCTTTTATACAGAGAGGGAACATATCGCTTAAAGCTTAAAACTTAAGTGAAAGTGGTCATACAGGAAGGTCCAAGTTTTTAAACTTTGACGATGATGAACTTCATCTATATCTAAGAGACCCGTTAACTGGAAACGAAACTTGCCAGAAATATGGTTTTTTGAAAGAAGCATCAAAATTTTTCAATACAGCTTTGACATCATCAGCACCTGTAGAACGGCTGTTCTCTTTCGCGGGAATCATCGACAGTCCAAGAAGGCATTCATTGACAGACTTTTCGTTTGAAAAATTAGTTATTCTCAATGCGAATGCTAATTTGTAGTTAATTGTTCTTCATATACGTTATTATGAAATTATATGTAAAAATGAACAAGTGCTAGTGTTTCTTATTTGAAAAGTTTCGAAAAACTATGTTATTCAATTAGAAATTGAATATAATTATAAATATAAAATTTTTGCCTAAAATTATACTTACGATAGGGTACTTGACTTATTTTTAAAAACCATTCTATGTTATTGAGTTTCATTTAATTACTCAAGAAAAAGTGAAAATTTTAAATTCTGGTAAGTAGTAGTAGTAGTAGTTTTTTATTGAAATTTAACTTAGAACATTTAAAATAAAAAATTACAAGTTCTTAACTTCTAATAGGTCTTAACTTTTCCGTCGTCGACCATATATATCTTAATTCACATATATGTATCTTATTACAATAGTCGCTGCCTATACAGTTAAAACATTTCATCGATTATTTTTTGCCTATATATTAAAGTTTCCCTGATAAATTTTGCCAGTATGAACCAATTTTCCCCATTTAATTCACATAGAACTTCATCTTTTTCAAGCGTTGGTCTGTCAAAGTAATCAATTCTGAATTCTGCAAAAATCGGGCATTCACCTATCAAATGCAGAACATCACCCTTAACTTGGAGATTGCACATAGTGCACAAAGTGGTTGAATTGCTAATATATGGCATATAGCACAATTTTAATAATTCTCCCCGTGTCTTAAAAATAGTTCGAATAGCTTCAATGTTATATTTGTCGTTGAAATAGTTATTCTCACCGAGGTCGTACTTGAGCTTGCTATATGCATCTCTGGTATTGCTATTTCTTGCCTTTTCAATAAAGCTTTCTCGATCTCTTGCTATAACTTTCTCGATAATGTTTTGTTGCCAAAGACACCAGTTGAAGCTATAACCTCTTTCCCACTCAACCTCTAACTCATTTCCGATTGCAGTCCATTTCTCAAAAACCAAAATATTTTCTTCCAGTAAAAAACGGGTCAGTATTTTTGGAATACGTCCATCGGAAAGATTCATTGCACGGTTCATGTATTCGAAATGGATTTTTAGGGTTTGAGTGAACAGCGTTGGTAGACCCGTTTCAATATAAATCATGTAATTCGGAGTATTTTTCGGCAGTCGGAAAGTTCTTTTTATGTAGCAGATTAACAGTTTTTCTACTTCGCCGAACCTATCTATACCCCACACCTGAGCAGCATAAAACAGTATTGATTTGACTGCCGCTTCAAACACTCTATATCTGACTGACAGTTTAACTTTATTATTTCCCAACACTTTTATCCACGACATATTTATGGCAAGTTTTGCTTCTTTCAGCCTCTCTTTAAGGTGGTAGTTAAAGCTTGCATTAGAGCTCAACCATACTCCCAAATACTTATAAGTCTTCACAACTTCCAACTGCTGATTTCCCATCTGCCAATTTTCTTCTCCCCTAAGTCGCCTTATATGCTTTCTAAAAAACCATAATTTTAGATTTCGCTAAATTTACCTTCAAGCCCCATAATTCGCAGTATTGATACAGCTTATTTATCATCATCTGCATCATCCTTGGTGAGTCTGCGATTATTGCAACATCATCAGCATATAGCATAGCCTTGATGTTAACATTTCCGATAAAAACTCCACCTGGAAGAAAGCTGTTTAAGTCATCCAAAAATAACGCGAATAAAAGCGGACTTGAAATGCAACCCTGCCTTACACCTGTGGTTGTATCAAACCAATTTGACAAAAGTTCTCCATCCCAAGTTTGGGGCCATTTTTCCTTTTTTGATTTGAGGTCTTTTTTCATAATGCAAATTTACCCCAAGTTTGGGGCCATTTTTCCTTTTTTGATTTGGGGTTTTTTTTTTCATAATGCAAAATTACCCCAATTTTTGGACCATTTTTCCTTTTTTTCATTACTAGCCCCAAATCTTCGATAGAGGTTATCGAATAATTTCAATTAGAGCGAGTGTGAACAAATTTCGGTTTGACGAAAGATGAGCAAAATTCCAGACCATTTTATACCGCATGTATAATTGAAGATGGGTTTTCGGTCTTGTATATTTTCCTCTTTAAAATCCATCGATTTAATAAAGGAAAATATACAAGACCGAAAATACCTAATGGACGCGACATTTAAAATAGTTCCTCGCGGATGTTATAAGCAAGTCCTTATTATATATTATATATAGAATATTTGGATGAGGTAAATAAATTTATAATAAGCAGAGTGTGAAGTTCTTGCGCCGCAGGCGAAAATTTTTTTTGAAGAAATCGGGTGATAGCAGGCAAAATTTTTTTTAAATCGCGCGCGCGATTTAAAAAAAATTTTTGCCTGCTATCACCCGATTTCTTCAAAAAAAAACTTTCGTTTCCATCACAAAAAATGTCGTTTACTAGTTTTAACAGCAGTCATAAATTTTTCTTATATTTCTGTAATTTTTTTATACCAAGATTTTTCCAAGTTTGGGGTAATTTTTCCTTTTTTTGATTTGGGGTCTTTTTTCATAATGCAAAATTACCCCAAGTTTGGGGCCTTTTTTCCTTTCTTGAATTGGGGTGATTTTTCATAATGCAAAATGACCCCAATTTTGGGGCCATTTTTCAATAAAAAATTTCAAGTTGTAGTTTGGGGCCATTTTTCATTTGTATTCAAAACGAATCCTGATTCTTGGGGCGGTTTTTCATTTCATGTTGGGGCTATAATTCATAATGCAAAATGACCCCAAAAGTCGGGGCCTCTTTTTTTTGGTTATGAATCCATTTCGCATTCCAGCCCTGTTTTATATTCTTTACTTATCATTTGATTTTGGGGCCAAATTTCATTTTTTAAAGTGGGGCCATTTTGCATAATGAAAAATTACCCCAAAATTGGGGCCATTTTTCATTTCTAGTTTTTCAAATTTCATAGGACCATTTTTATATTCTAGTTTGGGGTCATTTTTCATTTAGATTAAAAACACCTCTTTTTGATTTTGGGGCCTTTTTTCATTTTATTTTGGGGCCAAATTTCATTTTTGATTTGGGGTCATTTTTCAAAATGCAAAATTGCCCCAAAATTTGGGGCCTTTTTTCATTTTCAGTTTGGGGCCATTTTTCATTGGGGCCATTTTTCATTCCCCCAGTTTTTTATTGAAATTTAACTTAGAACAATAAAAATAAAAAATTACAAGTTCTTAACTTCTAATAGGTCTTAACTTTTCCGTCGTCGACCATATATATCTTAATTCACATATATGTATCTTATTACAATAGTCGCTGCCTATACAGTTAAAACATTTCATCGATTATTTTTTGCCCATATATTAAAGTTTCCCTGATAAATTTTGCCAGTATGAACCAATTTTTCCCCATTTAATTCACATAGAACTTCATCTTTTTCAAGCGTTGGTCTGTCAAAGTAAACAATTCTGAATTCTGCGAAAATCGGGCATTCACCTATCAAATGCAGAACATCACCCTTAACTCGGAGATTGCACATAGTGCACAAAGTGGTTGAATTGCTAATATATGGCATATAGCACAATTTTAATAATTCTCCCCGTGTCTTAAAAATAGTTCGAATAGCTTCAATGTTATATTAATTAGGTGTAGTAAAAAGAAATCCATTATTTTTGCATAATTGAGGCTTTATTTAGATAGCTTAGCTATATGACCGATCTCTAGGTCAAATATGCGCCGTATTTCTTCGATAACTTGTTGCAATTTAAAGCTATTCTCGTATGCTCTTGCTATAACTTTCTCGATAATGTTTTGTTGCCAAAGACACCAGTTGAAGCTATAACCTCTTTCCCACTCAACCTCTAACTCATTTCCGATTGCAGTCCATTTCTCAAAAACCAAAATATTTTCTTCCAGTAAAAAACGGGTCAGTATTTTTGGAATACGTCCATCGGAAAGATTCATTGCACGGTTCATGTATTCGAAATGGATTTTTAGGGTTTGAGTGAACAGCGTTGGTAGACCCGTTTCAATATAAATCATGTAATTCGGAGTATTTTTCGGCAGTCGGAAAGTTCTTTTTATGTAGCAGATTAACAGTTTTTCTACTTCGCCGAACCTATCTATACCCCACACCTGAGCAGCATAAAACAGTATTGATTTGACTGCCGCTTCAAACACTCTATATCTGACTGACAGTTTAACTTTATTATTTCCCAACACTTTTATCCACGACATATTTATGGCAAGTTTTGCTTCTTTCAGCCTCTCTTTAAGGTGGTAGTTAAAGCTTGCATTAGAGCTCAACCATACTCCCAAATACTTATAAGTCTTCACAACTTCCAACTGCTGATTTCCCATCTGCCAATTTTCTTCTCCCCTAAGTCGCCTTATATGCTTTCTAAAAACCATAATTTTAGATTTCGCTAAATTTACCTTCAAGCCCCATAATTCGCAGTATTGATACAGCTTATTTATCATCATCTGCATCATCCTTGGTGAGTCTGCGATTATTGCAACATCATCAGCATATAGCATAGCCTTGATGTTAACATTTCCGATAAAAACTCCACCTGGAAGAAAGCTGTTTAAGTCATCCAAAAATAACGCGAATAAAAGCGGACTTGAAATGCAACCCTGCCTTACACCTGTGGTTGTATCAAACCAATTTGACAAAAGTTCTCCATCCCAAACTGCCGATTTTGTGTCAAAGTAGAGATTTTGAATGACTTTCATTATTTTTGAAGACAGTCCTAGGTTAACATATATAATTTGTATAACATTGCGTTTCTATTTATATTGTCGAACGCTGATTTGAAATCAACGTAAAAAACGCACAACTTCTTATTACGGCTTATATATGATCTTGCCAAGTTGGTAAGAACAAATTTATTATCAATTGGAGAGTATCCCTTCCGAAAGCCGGACTGATATTCACCTAATTTGTTATTTTTAATAACCCAGTCATTAAGCCTCGCATATAGAATGCTTGAAAAAACTTTAGCGGTTGTATTGAGGAAAGATATTCCCCTATAGGTTTCTGGGTTCTTAACGTCCCCCTTTTTGTATAAAGGAAATATAATCGCCCGCCGAAAGTTTTCTGGCGTTCTACCAACATCGAAGATATGATTGAACGCTTCAGTAAGTTTTTCTATGATTATGCCCTAATTAGGGGGGCATGGTTTAATGTAGTTGAAGACTTTGCTGTGGAAGATATGATTTACTCGGACCATCAGCCGCTTGTGGTTACATATAAAGCCGAAGGATTACATCAACATGAAGTAAGGGGAGAGTATCTGTTACCGTAACTTAAATGGAGGGACAACTTCGCAGAAGCGTATAAGTATAACCTTGATAGTTATTTGAATGTGTTGCAAGGCTATGATCTTGATCCAGGTGATGAGATAATTGGCTTCTGGTAAGTATTCGAAAAGAAAACTGAAATTAAAAACTCGATTTTTAAATGTGCCGCAAAAACAACTTTTTGATAGGCATGACGTCACATGTGCCTAAACAAATCAATGGCAATAAGAAATAACTGCTTAAGTCGTAACTTGGTGTTTAAAGAAAAAGGCTTAAAGAAACTCAGCTCGTATGCTTTCCTATGTCAAATGGAATCTCATTTTTTGAATCAAATTGTTGCTAATAATAGTAGAGAGTAGAGATTTTACTGACATTGATCAATGGCTTCAATAAATCATTTTGAGCTTAAGTCGACTTAAGCAGTTACTCTGTATTGCCACAGAAATAGTCAAGCAGATGACTGCGTTCAAAAACATATGCTTTATAACCCAGAAAACATAAATCAAAGGTTTGAGAATTTTTTCTCTAAAAGTAAATTTCGAATACGATTCTTGAATAATTTCTAAATCGAAAATTAATGATAGACATTAATGCTATCTTTCTCGAATCAATCTCAAATCGATATTAGGTGTAACTTAAGAAAACATTTGACATGAAACCATTCTCAAATCATTCTCCAACCCCAATGTTTTCTGGGTTAATGTTGAAGTGTCAAAAAAGTATTCGCGCGCACTTGAAACAAACTTGAATCAATAAAAAAGAAATTGCGAGCCGCAATAAATTATGTGCAGTACCGGTGCACAATTTCTTTCATAAAAACGCCAAACAAATTTTTTGTACGTACTCCAAGAAATGCCGAAACACGGAAAAAATTGTTGGAACTTGCTGCAAATAAACAGCTGGTCACAAAGCTGCAGCTGGCAATGTTTTTACACATGTGACGTCATTGAAAGTTCAGCCAATCAAAAACGTTTCAGATAAAGCATAAAAGTTTGAAAAACTTTGTTTCTTTCTCTTTGATTTTTGGCTAAATAAATTAAAATTTTTATTGTCTGATAAATGAATTCCATTAAGAAATTCAGATTTTATAAGTAAGTCAAGAAAAAAAATATTTTTTTTGATATAGTCAAGTACCTCATTTACTTCATTTATTTCAATTCCAGTCAATAAACAATCCAGTTCTTTCTGACTTAGCTAATCCTTAAACATAATAATTATATTTATATAAATACAATGCATAATCAAAATATCACATAAATAATTAATTCATTTAAAATTCTTTTGAGCAATTCTTTAGATAGGGAAAAATCAATAACACTAAAAGGAGGAATAGAATTATATGCAGTCAAAGATTTATTCAATGGTGAATTAAGTGCATAATTCGTTCGTTGGAATCCGACATAAGTAAGATCCACATGCCCAAGCATTCTTGTGGGTACATTGAAATTTATCAGTTTGAGAATCTCTGAGCAATCTATACGAGAACTCACGATATCTGATAGAAAAAGAAGTGAGAGAACTCTTCTGCGAGAATGTAGGGTCTTCAAGCCTATGAGCAAACAACGAGAATGATAAGCAGGTAGTTGACCATCGATACTACACAGAGAAAAAAATCAACCAGAAAACTGGTTAAATCAAAAGGAAAAACATACAAAACGGCTTCAACAAGGAATATTTTTAATTTTAACAATTTTTCTTGTTGAAAAAATAAAAAATTTTCCTTTTGAATCAACCATATTTCAGGTTGAATTGAAATGATAATTTTCAAAAATTGATTTAAATTTAAATTGTTGAACCAACCACGGACATAGTTGAAATGACAAGATATTTTTTAAAAAAATTCAAAAAAAAAAAATACCTATACAAGAAGAAATGTCAAAAAAAATTTAATTAACGTTCAAAGCAAATGGCCATAGAGCACTCTGCTGAACATGACCCAAAAAATAGCCATCGGATGGACTTCATCCGATTTCGTCACTCCGTTTTGGTGACTGCTTTCGCAATGCTTAAAAAGTTCTAAGATGAATACATATCTTATATGTCTTATTTTATAAAACAAATGAGAATTATACCGAACGAAAAGAAATATAATTAAACATATTTCCTTTCAATTCAACCAAAAATGTTGTTGACTCAACAATTTTTCTTTTGAAATTTTTGTTCTGCTCGAAAATCAAAAGGACTGTGAATAACAATGCGCCCTTTTAAAAAAATCATGGTTACGTTCGCTCAGTGTAAAGGCACGTAGTGCACATGGACCGCATATAAAGGGTCCCAAATAACTGACGCATACTCCAGTTTAGATCTTACCAAGGAGGTATACAAACTTTTAACTGTATACGGGTCAGAAAAATTGTAACTATTACGCCTAATAAACGCTAACATTGCATAACATTTGGGAAGGATGTAATGCAAACGAGAAATGAACGAAAATTAAGAGTCAAACACAACTCCCAAATATTTAACTACCTCTAATTTACTAAGTGTTGAACCACCTAGTGAATAAGAGGTGCTAATAATATTATTCGATCTTGCATAGCTAACAAATGCACAATTCTTCGCATTAAAAAAGAGACGGTTTAAAACACAATAATCATTAAGAGAGTTTAAATCAGACTGCAAACGAAGCGAGTCATCGAAGTTTGAAATTTTACGAAATAATTTAAGATCATCAGCGAAAAGGAGACATTCAGAGTACTTAACTAAAGAAGTTATGTCATTAATAAAAAAGATAAAAAGTAATGGACCAAGAATACTACCTTGAGGAACTCCTGAGGTAGCTACAAACGGCATTGATTTGTGGTTATCAAAACAGACGATACAAGTTCTGTTTATTAGGTAAGATTTTAACCAAAGAAGAAAGTTGGAATGAAAACCCATATTGGCAAGCTTGCTTATTAAAATAAAATGGGACACTTTATCAAATGCCTTCGAGAAGTCCGTGTACACCGAATCAACTTGTAGACTATTCGAAAAAGCTTTAATGCTATATTCAGAAAAAATACAAATATTTGTGATGGTTGATCTTCCAGGAAAGAACCCATGTTGCGAAGATGATATAATATTTTAACGGCAAAATATATTTTATCTTTGACAAAAGTTTCTACAAGCTTACTGACAGTAGAGAGCTTAGATATTGGCCTATAATTTTCAACATTGTTTTTATTACCAGCCTTAAAAATAGGGGAAATAAAAGCAATTTTCCACAAATCAATAAATTCGCCTTAAGACAGGGATTTATTGAATATCATACATAATGGACTGGCAGCACTTTGCACACAATTTTTTTTTTAGCAAGAAGCCAGATAGTCCATCAATATCAATTTTAAGAGAGTTTTTGAGATTTTTGAGACCCAAAATTATATAATTTTCTGATAAAGTCAGAGATCCAAAATCAAGCATAGGACATTGTTCACTAACGTAATGAGAGCTTTCAGTAAAAGATTCAAAATTTTCTTTGAAAAAATCAGCAAAAAGGTTAGCCAGATAGTCCATCAATATCAATTTTAACAGTTATTGAGATTTTTGAGACCCAAAATTATATCATTTTCTGATAAAATCAGAGATCCAAAATCAAGCATAGGACATTGTTCACTAACGTAATGAGAGCTTTCAGTAAAAGATTCAAAATTTGCTTTGAAAAAATCAGCAAAAAGGTTAGCTGTTTCAGTTGGTGAATTTGATATTGAGTTTTTAAGGAACATGGACTTTGGTATGTTAGAACTTTTCTTCCCAGAGTTAATAGAGCGCCAAAACTCTTTGGGATTGCTCTTGATTTTTGACTCAAACTTAAGGATATAATTTCTGAACAAAATTTTATTAAGAAAATTAAATTCACGTTTATAATGGACGTAGATATTGTAAAAAGTTCAATTTTTGGAGCTAACAAATTTCTTGTAGTATTTGTTTCTAAAATTTTTTAATTGCTTAAGACCAGGAGTTGCCCACGGAATGGAGTAACATTTAATCTCTTTTAGAGGAGTACACTCACGTACCAGGTTTACTAGGATATTCAGAAAGCACTGAAAAGCTAAGGATGTATTCAAATGCATAATCTCATTCCTCCAGTCAATGCGATTAACTTTAAGGTCCAAAAGATTAAAATTACATTTGCTATAATCAAGCCTAAACGGAGTAGAATTATAACGTTTACAGGTAAGAAATCATATATAACTAGAGTTATAGATAATGGAACGTGATGGTTACTAACAGAGCCAAAATTAATGGGGGATTCATTTACAAAATGATTCATGTTTTTACGCAGGTAGACTAAATCAAGAATTTTATGAAGCTTATTTAGGCAATTGTTATTGCACTAAATCAAGGTTAGAGAAATTATCTAGAATATAAGCTTCAGTATCATTAGGAGAATTTCATGGATACAGGTCAATCTTGTCTAATGTGGGAACCCAGTCTAAGCGGCTTAGATTGAAATCACCCAGAATACATAAAGAGTCGTTACCGATAAAATTTAGTTCAGTATGATTTATATTGTCAACGTGAGCTTAAAAAATATCAAAGGAGCTATTTGGCGGAATATAAGATACGAACAGAAATAGCCTACCAGCGAGGCCACTAATAGATATACAAAGCTGATCGAAACGCAAGACATCATTTTGTAGCTTTATAGAATGAGCTCAATCACGTTCAAGCGCTCGATTCGGTCGGACGCGTTTTTACTTTGATCCGCAGTTTTCGTAAAAAAAAAGGAAAAACAAAAAACAAAAAAAAAATAAACATAACATAAAAGAAACACAAAATTAAACATTATTAAATAAAAAAAAAATAAATCAACGGAATTAAATCAAAATTAAATTAATAATAATAAAAATAGTACAAAAATCAAATAAAAAATTAGAGACAGTGACTCTTCTAGTGCGCGAAAAGTGTACGTGAAAAAAAAAAAAAAAAAAAGAAAGAAGAAAAGAAAAAAAAATTGAAAATAAAATTAGTGTTCAACGTTCGCTGCCGTGCGGCCGACGTCGCTCGCACAGTGTAACCGAATCGTTCCAACAACAAAATGCTCTGAAGAACCTTCACTCGGTGACTTCAGACAAGCTTTCCCGCACACCGCACTATGGAACTTTTTGACCTGCAGCGTCTCAAAAATCTGTAACTTTTTTATTTCTTACGATAAATGCAAAATTTTTTATATACAGTATCTTGAATATATGGGACTTTTTTGGAAGTAAAATTTTTTCCAATAGGGTTATGTTGTTGTTGTAAAATTTGCATTTAAAAATTTGGTATTCGATTTTCGCACCAGTTCACTATGGGTAAAAATACCAATTTTCTCACAGGGGTTTTGAGGGGTTTTCGGGGTCGCTGATTACGAAAATGAACTCAAAATGTGAAAATTCAAAATGGCGGATCCAAAATGGCGGACCAATTTTGCAAGCAAACATCCAATATTTTTAAAAATCCTCACATTAAGGTTTTCGGGGTCGCTGATTACAAAAATGAACTCAAAATTTACAAATTCAATGTAGTTTAACGTAAATCTATGAAGATCAAACTAATTTATTTGTATATTTTGCCTTTTTTTTAAATTACAAGCTTGAAACAGCTGGGCTTTTTTGAAGCGACAAAGTTCTAATGTGGTACATAAATAAAGTGTAGAAACTAGTAAAAAAAGATGTAAGCACATTTTTAATCAGATTAAAATGCTCTATTTGGTGGTGTTATTCCGTTGCTGATAAAAGGTGATCCACACAAGTTATATATCCTAAAATTTGAGAATTTCGTATATTTGTGAAATAAAGGAAAATTAAAATAACTTACGGTTTGAATAATTACATGCTATTAATATCGTCATTTAAAAGGGCTTTAGCATCCTCGCAAAGGTCTTGGTGAAGTGTTTTGGTTGGCTTACTTAAGCTTGATATGTAAGGGTCTGACGTAAACAGCAATGAATGAAACACATCCTCATTTGTGGCAGATCGAGAGCATTTTCTGGAATTATTTAATCTGTACCTCTTGTAATCCTTGTTGCAGGACTCCTGAGCATCTTCTGACAACTGGCCAAGAGGAAGTATTGCAAAGTAATTAATTATGTTTTTGCCATGAATTAGAATTTTATGGACGGAAGACGGCATATAGTACCACTTGTACTTATTTACATACAATTGTGCAGTGCCCATAGCATAAATTCCAAATTTCGAAGCATTTATGCTGAGTCCACATGCCATTGTCTGCAGAATAATGTATAATCTATAAATAAGTTCTTCGTTTACTCCAGTAATGTCAGCTGAACATTTATAGTCTTTAAAAAATCGCCTGGCTGTGTTTCCATCATTGCTATTTCCGGTTCCTTGCCGAGGCTTATCTATATGTAAACCAAGTTCAGCTCGAAAGCGATTTTGAACATATTTTTTTTTCTCCTCCTTTTTAAGTTTATTTTCGGGGGAAGTAGCTGACCATTTTTCAAAAGAAAGATTATATGAAATATGTAAAATCAATTCCGTACAACGAATCCAAGCATGCAACGTGGAGAGTCCATACTGAAATGCACTTTCATTTTCAAGTTTAGATGTAACTTTGAGTAACTCATTCATCTCTTTAGGTTTAGCTCCACAAACAGTGCAGACAGAACTAGAAGATGTCTCTGTTAATACTTGAGCTACTTTTCCGTCAATCATAGTTAAAAAAAGCTCGTGTTGTATTTGAATAACTTCACCATCTTTGTTTATCAAGGTATTTGTCAACTGATTTATCTCATTTGTTAATGCTTCTACAATTTGTCTTGTTTTTTCTGGAGTTTCTTTACAAAATTCGATCGAAATCGGCCGACAATATCGAATAGACGAGCATGCGGGGTTTTGCCATAGTACATCGTTTGATTCGACATTGACAAGTTTGATAGGAACAAGTGAGGCTATTAGCAAGTTGGAGTCTGATATTACTTGGTTTTCACCTAAAAGAACTTGCTTGTATTCACTTTGGCCCGAAGATCCATCACAGCCCCATTTAGAGAATAGTTTTAGATTTATCGATCCGGTCTTAAAAACAGAATCAATCAACAAAATGCGGTCCGCAGTGTGATTTAAAAGTGCTTGCAGCTCAACTTTAGCACTTATATCGGTCACTTTTATATTTCCTGGTGGAGGGTAGCACATTTTCTTTGCCTCGCTTAATATGTTATAGCACGGAAAAACTTTGCAATTTTTGACAGATAAACTATCTCTTTAATAGCCATATTTTGATTTTGTAAGGCCCAAATCGATGTAAATGCTCAAAGCTTCGTGTTTGGAGTAAGATGATACAGCTTCTGGTTCGTCCGATATATTTTTAATAAGGCATTTTTTCTTTTCTTTCGATAACGATCGCATAGCATCGACAATAGAAGCCTCTTCTAATTCGCCAATTGAACGTAAACCTTGAATATACGCATCACGCATATGCTCAAATCCGAACTCTTGCACAAGTTCCATATTTTTACGTTTTTGGGACTTCACAGAATACCCATCATATGATTTTATAGGCCTTCCACGTGTTTGAGAAGGTGTTGTTTCTTCAACACTGATTAGTGAAGTTTTGAATTCATTATCTAACCACGACGCGTTATTGCTTTCAAAACGCTGCTTAGTACGATTCGCTTTTTGCATTCGATAGTTGTATTTGGGAAGAAAATTTTTATTTATGTTGGTCACAATATTTGGAATCATCTCTGCCGGCAATCTAAAGTTTGTTTGCAAGTAATTTGAAATATCACTAAAATCTTTCGAGCTTCTGAAGAAATTGTACAGGTCCCGATTAAAACACACGAAATCCGTCATTTTAATACTCGTAATTATTATTTCTTTATACAAAACGTTTAATTTGTGTAGACGATGCGCATAAGACACGTGATAGGCAACATTTCAGAATACTGTTTGAAGACTTCATATAAGAAACTTCATACAAATTCAGTGTTACCAGAAAAATATAATCATAGCTGCATTTATAAATTTATTATGATTTTTGCAACCCTGTGCACTGTATCGATGAGGTTATAAAAAAAAAAATTTTTGTCGTCTTAAAGCTCGTACACAAAGGCAAAGGAATTTCACATGCCATACAAAAATGCATGGGACAATTCCTTCGCGGAATGAAAAGAAATTTCTTTGCCATTTATTGACCGAATTGAATAAATTATGAAGGAAATTTGACATAATAAACAGCTACTTTCGCCTGAAAAACATGGAGGACGAGTTTATTGAGTTCGAATATGTGGAACGTTCACAGTTACTGACTAGATTAGCTTCAAACAGCTGATATATTTGTATTCAAATTAACCGCCTCATGCTATTTGTCAATCCGACATTCCTTCGCCGAAAAAGTATTTATTTAGCCTCAATTCCTTTGCCTTTGTGTACGAGCTTTACTTCAGAACTTTGGTATGGCACACGTACTACTTAAATTAAAGCAAATTAATTTGAAATCATAAAAAATTAAAAATTGGGTATTTTTTGCACATATTTCATATCATAACGGCTGCAAAAATGGAAAAATTGGATAACGTGTTCGAAATTTTAATTTTGGCAGCTTAATTTTTTAGTTAATTCCTCAAGTTTTGACTTCGAACGCATTTTATGCTTAAGGCTGATCCAATTGTTTTTGAAAGCTCACTAAAAGAATTCTTCCAAAGTTCATTAAAAGGATTCTTCTAAAGCGGATTGAAATTGCTTATATATCTTTTATTTTTTATTACAATTGGGGTGCAGATGCAAAACACCTTGAATATCAAAGGGAGGCAGATTGGGGCAGAATGTTTGTTCGCACGATGTTTACTGAATGTCCGTAGAATCAAACGTAATTAATATCTCAACAGCGGCAAACAGCGGTAACAGTTAAAACTCTATATGAAAAAAATCAACTTGAAAATTTTAATCATTTTCATTGTGTGTCGTTTTCATACAATAAAACAAAAATTCTTTTACAATATGGTACGGATCTAAAATCGCAATGCCTTCAGCCTTCTCAAAAATGAGGCTGTAAGTCGTCAGATCAGTTTTTCTTAAAACCCAATTTTTCAACTTTGCCAGATGTAACGGTCCTTTTATACAATTAAATCAAATGAAAAAAAATTTTTTTTTATTAAAATATATTCTCTGTATATTTAGCTTTCTCTTGGTACATTAAAAAGATTTGTCGGACGATTTTCAGAAAAACCATTTTTGAGACGCCTTTGTATGGGAGGTTCCCATAGTGCACCGCAGCAAACAAATGCAGTAAATGCACTACCCTTTCTGCCTACAAGCTCCAATACTCCCTGCTCGATCGCAGTAACTACGCCAACTAATACTTTTGCTAGTCCTAAGTACACAGCTACAACATCAACGGTTTCTGCTCTTATTGCGAGCGTCACCTCTTCAACAACAACAGCATCACTACAAAACGAAGAAACAACCGACATACTGACAAACACTGAGTCAAAAGAAGAATACAGCAGACAAAACGAAGCCGAAATTGCTGCTCAAACTGCTGCTCAGAGCTCAGCCGTGCGCTCTGCTCAAGTGAATGCTAGCGCCGCTGCCGCTATAGCAAAAAACGTTGGCGTCCACGAAAAGCAAAAGGGTCGGCAGTGCAGATAGGCATGGATCGCTACGTGAACATTTAGCGGAAATTGAGTCGCCAAAAAATGCAAGGACAGAAGGCTCTAAAAGTATTGAAACCCAATGCATTAACGAGTACTGCTACTATCCCAAGCCAAAATAGATTTGCGCTGCTTGCTAGCAAAGATGATAATGAATCATCTACGCCAAACCCCATCAAGAAAATCAAGCCTCCCCCAATCTACTTGCGCCAGGAATGTTCCAACGCTCTAGTAGCAACTATCGCTCGTTCCATTGGCAGTACCAACTTTCACGTTGTTTCCATTAAAAGGGGTAACGTGAAAGAAACAAAAATACAAATTTATACGGAAACCCAGTATCGTACCCTG
>CM035808.1:96758661-96829034 GCA_020466095.1 Chlorops oryzae | reverse complement strand
AATAAAAAAAAAAAAAAAAAAAAAAGTGAAAAAAATACTTATGTATATAAAAACCCGCTGCTAATATATAAAAAAAAAAAAAAAAAAAAAAACTCTAAAACAAGTTAAAAAAAAAAAAAATATACTTATATAAAAACTCGCTTCAATAAAAAACTCTTAAAAAGAAAACAAAAATAAAAATAAAGAAAATACCTGAAAAAGAAAAAGTGTTGGTGGTTCTTCTTTAAAAAAAAAAAAAAAAACCCCAAGTAAAAAAACTCTTAAAAAGGAGTTAGATTCTAAAAAAAAAAAAAAAAAATAAAAAAAAAAAAGTTGGCAGTTAGGAACTGCCGTTGGAAGTGAAAACATTGAATGTGTATTAAGTTTGAAATGCATAATATTTGATTTAAAATTATTAAAATCAATCTGGTTTTTTTAAATTTAGTGGAATTAGTAAAGTATTTTATTATTTTATTATTGAAAAATTTTCTGGCTGCACAAAGTTTTTAACAATTAATTACACTGCTCAACACTAAAATTTCCTTTGACTTGAAACCAACTTTTTTTTGTCGTTATTTGTTTCGCTGAAGCAAAATATATGCTTTAAGTTTGAAAGTTAGCTCGCGTTTTTTAAATATTCGCTAAGAAGGTTTTGCGATCTTTGTCAATATTTTTTAGTCGTAGTTTTATGTTCGAAACCGTTTCAAAAAATTTAATTCATAAAAAAGAAGAGAAATATCGCAATCCCTCATACAATGAATGAAATCGGCTCAAAAGCTTAGGAGCTAAAAGGGCGATAAAGCAAAAATTTTTAGAAATTTTTAACAACTTTGTACAAAAACTTGATTTCAAGCCCAATAAATTTCCGAAGAAGATTCGGTATTCAGGTTTAGGTATCTTAAGTAAATGAGTGGTTTCTAAGAGCATTTCAACCCAAGAAAAAGAAAAATCCGATGAGTTGTTCATATTTGAATTGGTTTTTTAGAAAAAAATGAGACGATTTTTTTCGCCAGAAAAAATTTTATATATTTTAGTTTCATTTGATTTTATCGACGTCTCTATCAAATTATCCGAGGACACCGGAATACAATATGTACAATACAATCTGTTGCATGCCCGTGACAATACTAAGAATCACAACGTGAGCTTTCGTTTTCTATTAGTACCCCAGCGGCCAAAGTGCTGCTTACGGAAGCGAGAACCGTCCAGCGGCCCAAACAATGCCTACCGCCTACAACCCCTACCACATGTTCAATTTCGGTGCTATGATTCGATGTGTACATAAGGGAAGTGTCCAAAACGTGAACCATTTTTTACTACTTTTTTACCCCCCTCCCCCCCTCGTGACAATCCGTAGAATAAATTTAAGTGACCAATTTGTCCAAGTGTAGTACTTTCAGACCCCCCCCCCCCCCTAAAAGGGGTCACGTATTTGGACACGTTCCCTAAAACGTTTCATGGAAAAGTGCATAGGCCATTGAGATATCCTGAGCATTTAAAAATTTATGTAAACACATTGGATGACTATGTCGCTCCACCCGCAGACACTTCATGTAGCATATCACCGAGGCGTCCGCAATGAAAGACCTTGGACTTGTTCACCGCCGACACTAAATCCCTGCTGGGAACTACATACACCATTATTGAGCAGATATGATCATGGCTGCCACAGTTGGCGTTTTAACGCAAAACTGACACTATATTTTTTCAGTCGGTGTGGCTCGTTTCATTGTTTTTGGCTTTTTTTTGGCTTATTACCCCGACAAAAAATTACTCAGTGACCACTTTGCTTTGAATTCAAAGCAAAAAAAATTTTTCGGTGAAAACACTCAAAAAAATTTAGATTTACGGACCTAATCCACATCACAAAATTTTTATTTTACAATATACATACATATATACATGTAATATAAGTGTTGGCCCTTTTAATTCCCATTGGCTTTTTTGAATCGCTGTGGCACTTTTATATCTTTTTAAATGGCAAACCGTTTGCATACTCTCTTTGCGCTGGTAGTGAGAAAGAAGATCGTTTGAACTGAGAGAAACCGAAGTCAAAGTGAGAAACCAAGAGCGAGTTGAATCAAATCCAGTCGGAATATGCAATGTTTAGCTATTAGTATTTTTGCAATAGTTTCTATGCGGAATTTGTCGTTCAAAATTATAATTGCGATGTCATAAAAAGAATTTAGTATCGTAGAATTTGTTTTAACCACTCACGAATTTTTAAGACGTAATATTTTTCCTTTGTCACAATGAATTTCCAAAAGAAGATATTCATGAATATCAAATTGCCGACTGGGGTTTTAGTCGAAATCAAAAAACTTTTTAGGAATGCTTTCACTGAAAGCTACGCACACTAATAAGCCGAGATATACTACCGCGACCGGGACGGTTACAACATATACAAATCATTTTGAACTTAAAGTTTGCTCCCTGTCACGCGCCTATAGAAGTTTTCACTTCAAAAAAATCGCTTGAGAAAAAAAAAAAAAAAACTGTGCTTTCTGATTTCTGAACAAAAAAGGGAAAAAATTATAAAAAACTAAACGGGAAAACGACGCGAAAAAACAAAACAAAATAATAAATTAATTTGAGAAAAAAAGCAAATACAAAGAGAATTTGCTAGTTGCAGTCGCTGCTCGTTGTCTGCCGTTCGCTAGCTGCTGTTGCTGTAGCTGTGATTGGGTGCTGCAGTCGCTGTTTTTTCTCTGCCGTTGCAGTTCTCCTAGCCAGAATTTGGTGCTGCGGTCGCTGCTTGGTTCACTTGTTGTGTATTGGAGAATTGTGGAAAGCTGGTCGAGGTCGACACAGAGACACCGTACATATTTATAAAGGATTGAGTATGCCCCAAAAAGTCAGGTACTGTAACCTAGAATAGCGTGAATTCTATGACACATATATATGCGTTAGAGAGCAATACGGAATTACCCGAAAAACCCATTTTATACAGTCCACTACATTCGAAAAAGACATATACATATATATATATTATCTACATACGTAGTTTTTTGTCATAGCAGCAGGGCACGAGTACAGGAACCCCCGAAAAGTCCGACTCCATATTACTTACAAAGTTTAAAGCGCGCGAAAACGTTTCATACGGTACATTGTACACAATTACAAATATACACATAAACCAAGCTAAAAGCGCGCGGAAAGAGTTAGAAGCGGTAAATTTTTTATATACACCCATATACACATAACGCAAGCTAAAAGCGCGCGAAAAGTTAGTAGCGGTAAAATTCATATATATTTACATAAACCTATACAGATATAGAACCCAAGCTAAAAGGCGCGAGAAAATTAGTAGCGGTAGAAGCTAATCTCAAATACCCAAGACCCAATCTAGCATACATACATTACGCAGCAGCAGGTGCACAACGCCGGCAGAAGATCAGCTGCATTTTTTTCTGTTCTTTTTTTTTTTGTTTTCAACAACAACAACCCAACATAAGCAAATTCAAACTTAATTTGCATTCGAATCACCGCGAAAGGAATAAAAATTTTTTTTTTGTTCCATTTCATTTAATTTGCAATCGTGATCTTAACTCTTGTTCGATCTATTTTAGATCACTCTGAATAAAGGTATTACTACCACTTGTTGTTGAAGCAAAGGGAAGGAAGTTAGGTTCAAAACCTTGCACCCTACAGTCGGTTTTCGAAAAGTAAACTTGTAACTTTTATACATATAGTATACCCATATTGTCCCTTTATAGAAGACTCAATGGTAGAACTTAGTTTTAGCTGCAGAGTTGACACCCTACAGTCGGTCTTAAACAGTTTGTTTGCAACAACAGTGTTATATAAACTCCCATACACAGCTTTTTGATTATTAAAAAATTTAGCTAAGTTGTCTATAGACTCCGAACCCTACGATCGGTTCTTGTGATTTATTACACCCCGATTCTATTAATATTATTATCAATTTTTTTTGCTAATCCCATATTTCACATTCGCTATAAAAATGTCGCAGCAAGAAAATGATGCACCCACTTCCGCAAGAATTGCATGTGCCTCAATTTTTATTTTTCGATCCGATGACTTAATAAAATTTTGCGCAAAAATTGATAACCCCCCTTAGAGGATCGTACCCAAGGCGTACTTGAGTCTAAGTTACCTGACTTAGACCGTAGGTGGAAACTCTTTAGTTAGTGCTTACGAGGATGCCATGCTCAGCAATGAAGAGGCATCTACGGACAAATTTTCAAAAAAATTCAGCTGGTGCTAAATTCGACAAATTGCACTGAATCATTCCATGCATGTAAAGCAAAAATAAATGAAATGTTGCAGACTTTTAGTGCTGCCCACCAAAGCGGCACCCAAACTCTTCAAAAACGAGTCGCACTTTTGTGCTGGACAACCCATCCCCAATACAACCGTATGTCCGTCCCACCCTGCGACACGGAGGTTTTGAAGGCTCCTACGAGACTTGGCCAGCATTTAGAGACCTATTCACAGCCATCTACATTAATAACACCCGCCTCAACCCTGTCCAGAAACTTTATTACTTAAGGCAAAAGACAAAGGGCAGCGCAGGAAAAATTGTTCAGCACTACCCGCTTTCAGGCGAAAATTTTTCGCTAGCATGGGAAGCAATTACGTGTCCGGTTACGACAATAGACGAGTGTTAGTTGATAATCAGCTAAGGACTTTATTAAATATACCCACAGCCACTGCCGAAAGTTGGTGAGTCGATCCAAAAGGTTCAAGTCACTATCAGTGATTGGCCTTGCGACATTGGAATCACAAGGCATAAGCACACAAAATTGGGATCCTATTTTAGTTTATTTAATGTGCAAAGTAAACTCCCAAAAATGACACTCTCTTTATGGGAGCAGTCATTAAAATTCACATAAAGATTTACCATCATGGGAAAGAGATGGAAAGATTTTTAATTTCAAGGTCTGAAGTTGTTGAACGGGTGAACAACTTAAAGCCACCCAACTTCAATAATCAATCCCAATTCCAATCTCGCTACCCAAATAATTCATTACGTCAGCAAGGCAAACCCCAGTCAAACCTTAATTAACAAACCCAATGCTGCGACACAGTCTTTCCACGCAGAAGAATAATTAAAAAGGCCCCAAAAAACTAAATTTGTCTCCTATGCAAAGAATGCACCCAATCAGACTATGCACTACTTTCAAAAACATGACTATTCAGGATAGGAGTAAATTTGTAACAGCGCATAAAATATGTTCAAATTGTTTAAGGCGATTTCGCACACAAAAAAGAACTGCAAAAGCAATTTTGCATGCTTGCACTGTATAAAGGCAGCATCACACGATGCTCCAATCTGCAACAAGCACCCCATTCGCAAAACCCCTGGAACCACTGCAGCACTTCATACACAAATCCCTACAGTAACGTCCAATGAAACGCCATGTTCTTCCAATAATGTACCTAGGACCCAAGATGTAAATAGTTTGCACACGTCAAATCAAAACAGCGGTGATACTCCCAACAGCACTGGTTTCGATTCTTCAGTCTGGAGAATTATTCACAAGTGCGTGCCTTAACGACCAAGGTTCCCAACGCACTTTCATTTCTGAGCGAACTCAGAAACGTTTAATGTTGCCATAAAGCAACGAACTCGGTCATGGGAGGAACTTCAGTTCCAAAATGTCACGAAGTCGTGCGCATTTAACCCTTGCATCACCTCTCATAGCCTCAAAGTTCCAGTAAAGGCCATTATGCTCCCGAAATTAACGGAACTTCTTACCATCATGTTCATTTTGCGATGCCAGACCTTCCGCATTCTACGGCTTAACCCTTGCCGACCCCAATTTTAATAGGCAAGCGCCAATTGACATGGTGATAGAAAGTGACGTTATTCCCCTTATTATACTTGAAGGTCTCAGGAAAAATTCCAGTGGTACATTATTAGCGCAAAATACAGTTTTTGGTTGGTTTTTGAGTGGAACAGTCACTCCAACTATTTCTAATTTTTTCAAACAGGCGTACAAGTCGAGCAAATACCCATTTGAGTGATCAAATCAAAAATTTTGGGAGATGGAAGAAGTTCCAGAAAAGCAAACCCCTTTCCGACTCAGATCATTTTTGCGAAAATTTTATAAAAGAACTACAATTCGTCTGTCTGATGGCAAATATTTAGTTCGTTTACCTTTCAAAGATATTTTCCAAATGAAATAATATTTAGGACCCTCACGCTACATTGCTTCCAAACAATTTGAACGAATTGAACAAACACTCGAGAAAAAACCCGATTTAAAAACCCAAATATTTTGAAGTCTTAAACGAATTTTAACCCTAAACCATGCTGAAAGATGTTCCCGAACAGAAAATTATTCAAGATGGCAATTATCACTCTTTTTTATCTGCCGCATCATGCAGTTATGAAACCCGATAGTACAAGACTAAAGTAAGAGTCGTGTTCAATGCGTCTAAGCGCACCCAAAAGGGGTGTATCATCAATGATATACTACACACTGGACCCATTTTGCAAAAAGACTAATGACAATTCTCCTACAATGGCGCACTCATAAATTTGTGTTCAACGGCGACAATTGAGAAAATTGTACAGACAAAATTTTATGTTCACCCAGAAGATCGACCCTTTCAAACGCTTTGTTTTCCGAACAAACCCAGGCAATCCAATTTAAGATTTTCAAAACTCAAAAACAGTCACATTCGGTTTGTGAAACTGTGCACCCTTCTTGGCCCTTCGAACTTTGCGCAATTGGCCGAAGACGAACAAGATTTTAACCCATTAGCATCCGCTATTCTGAAAAGTGAGACATACGTTATGATATTTTATCAGGTAGTCATGATTATCGCATTAGCAAAACAGGCTTTGTCACAATTCGAGCACCCTGCAATCAGCTGGTTTTCCCTTTACGAAAAATAAACAGCAAATTAATCCGGATTTGCTTGCCAATGTAGCTTCCCATGATTTGTTCGATGAGAATTTTCCTCAAAATTTGAATCGTCAAAGTCAGGACGAAAACCCTGGGGATAAGGTTGGAATGCGGTTTTCCGATGCATTTCATTACACCGCAAACCCATTTCTCCGACAACAGTTAGTGCTTACGAGGATGCCATGCTCAGCAATGAAGAGGCATCTACGGACAAATTCAAAAAATCAGCTGGTGCTAAATTCGACAAATGCACTGAATCATTCCATGCATGTAAAGCAAAAATAAATGAAATGTTGCAGACTTTTAGTGCTGCCACCAAAGCTGGCACCCAAACTCTTCAAAACGAGTCAGCATTTGTGCTGGACAACCCATCCCAATACACCAGTATGTCCGTCCCACCCTGCGACACGGAGGCTTTTGAAGGCTCCTACGAGACTTGGCCAGCATTTAGAGACCTATTCACAGCCATCTACATTAATAACACCCGCCTCAACCCTGTCCAGAAACTTTATTACTTAAGGCAAAAGACAAAGGGCAGCGCAGGAAAAATTGTTCAGCACTACCCGCTTTCAGGCGAAAATTTTTCGCTAGCATGGGGAAGCACTACGTGTCCGGTACGACAATAGACGAGTGTTAGTTGATAATCAGCTAAGGACTTTATTAAATATACCCACAGCCACTGCCGAAAGTGGTGAGTCGATCCAAAAGGTTCAAGTCACTATCAGTGATTGCCTTGCGACATTGGAATCACAAGGCATAAGCACACAAAATTGGGATCCCTATTTTAGTTTATTTATGTGCAAGTAAACTCCCAAAAATGACACTCTCTTTATGGGAGCAGTCATTAAATTCACATAAAGATTTACCATCATGGAAAGAGATGGAAAGATTTTTAATTTAAGGTCTGAAGTTGTTGGGAACGGGTGAACAACTTAAAGCCACCCAACTTCAATAATCAATCCCAATTCCAATCTCGCTACCCAAATAATTCATTACGTCAGCAAGGCAAACCCCAGTCAAACCTTAATAACAAACCCAATGCTGCGACACAGTCTTTCCACGCAGAAGATAATAAAAGGCCCCAAAAAACTATTTGTCCTCTATGCAAAGAATCGCACCCAATCAGACTATGCACTACTTTCAAAAACATGACTATTCAGGATAGGAGTAAATTTGTAACAGCGCATAAAATATGTTCAAATTGTTTAGCGATTTCGCACACAAAAAAGAACTGCAAAAGCAATTTTGCATGCTTGCACTGTAAAAAGCAGCATCACACGATGCTCCATCTGCAACAAGCACCCCATTCGCAAACCCCTGGAACCACTGCAGCACTTCATACACAAATCCCTACAGTAACGTCCAATGAAACGCCATGTTCTTCCAATAATGTACCTAGGACCCAAGATGTAAATAGTTTGCACACGTCAAATCAAAACAGCGTGATACTCCCAACAGCACTGGTTTCGATTCTTCAGTCTGGAGAATTATTCACAGTGCGTGCCTTAATCGACCAAGGTTCCCAACGCACTTTCATTTCTGAGCGAACTCAGAAACGTTTAATGTTGCCATAAATGCAACGATCTCGGTCATGGGAGGAACTTCAGTCCAAAATGTCACGAAGTCGTGCGCATTAACCCTTGCATCACCCTCTCATAGCCTCAAAGTTCCAGTAAAGGCCATTATGCTCCCGAAATTAACGAACTTCTTACCATCATGTTCATTTGCGATGCCAGACCTATCCGCATTCTACGGCTTAACCCTTGCCGACCCCAATTTTAATAGGCAAGCGCCAATTGACATGGTGATAGGAAGTGACGTTATTCCCCTTATTATACTTGAAGGTCTCAGGAAAAATTCCAGTGGTACATTATTAGCGCAAAATACAGTTTTTGGTTGGTTTTTGAGTGGAACAGTCACTCCAACTATTTCTAATTTTTTCAACAGGCGTACAAGTCGAGCAAATACCCGATTTGAGTGATCAAATCAAAAAATTTTGGGAGATGGAAGAAGTTCCAGAAAAGCAACCCCTTTCCGACTCAGATCAGTTTTGCGAAAATTTCTATAAAAGAACTACAATTCGTCTGTCTGATGGCAAATATTTAGTTCGTTTACCTTTCAAAGATGATTTTCCAAATGAAATATCTTTAGGACCCTCACGCTACATTGCTTCCAAACAATTTGAACGAATTGAACAAACACTCGAGAAAAAACCCGATTTAAAACCCAAATATTTTGAAGTCTTAAACGAATATTTAACCCTAAACCATGCTGAAAGATGTTCCCGAACAGAAATTATTCAAGATGGCAATTATCACTCTTTTTATCTGCCGCATCATGCAGTTATGAAACCCGATAGTACAACGACTAAAGTAAGAGTCGTGTTCAATGCGTCTAAGCGCACCCAAAGTGGTGTATCACTCAATGATATACTACACACTGGACCCATTTTGCAAAAAGATCTAATGACAATTCTCCTACAATGGCGCACTCATAAATATGTGTTTCAACGGCGACATTGAGAAAATGTACAGACAAATTTATGTACACCCAGAAGATCGACCCTTTCAACGCTTTGTTTTTCCGAACAAACCCAGGCAATCCAATTGAAGATTTTCAACTCAAAACAGTCACATTCGGTGTGAACTGTGCACCCTTCTTGGCCCTTCGAACTTTGCAGCAATTGGCCGAAGACGAACAAGTTTTTAACCCATTAGCATCCGCTATTCTGAAAAGTGAGACATACGTTGATGATATTTTATCAGGTAGTCATGATATCGCATTAGCAAAACAGGCTTTGTCACAACTTCAGAGCACCCTGCAATCAGCTGGTTTTCCTTTACGAAAAATAACAGCAAATCATCCGGATTTGCTTGCCAATGTAGCTTCCCATGATTTGTTCGATGAGAATTTTCTCAAATTTGAATCGTCAAGTCAGACGAAAACCCTGGGGATAAGGTGGAATGCGGTTTCCGATGCATTTCATTACACCGTCAAACCCATTTCTCCGACAACATCGATCACAAAGAGGCAAATGCTTTCTTCTATAGCAAGCCTTTTTGACCCAGCCGGCTGGTTAACCCCATTGATCATCCAAGCAAAAATTTTAATTCAACAACTTTGGTTGGAAGGAACTGATTGGGACACATGCGTGAAGCCACTGTCATTGCTGAGATGGAACTCATTTATTTCTAACCTAACAGCAATCGACACTATAAAAAACCCCGTTGGATTGAAACACATCCTGATAGTGAAATCGACATACACGGCTTTTGCGACTCATCTGAAAAGGCATACTGCGCGGCAATCTACGTTCGGTCTACACGACCTAATCATGGATTCACAACACATCTTCTGGTAGCGAAAAGCAAAAGTAGCACCCTTGCAAACGATCAGTTTGCCTCGCCTAGAGCTATGTGCTGCAGTTTTGCTCTCGAAATTTGTTGAAAATGGTCATAGAGAATCTCCCATTGAAATACACAAAAATCACTCTTTGGTCAGACTCATCTATAGTCTTGGCATGGTTAGAAAAACCACCCTGTCATTGGAAAACTTATGTTGCCAATCGCATCTCACAAATTCTTAAAAATGTGGGAAATGCTACATGGAGGCATGTCCCCTCAGCAGAGAATCCTGCCGACTTGGGCACCCGAGGTCTTAATTTAGACGAGTTGTCGGTCAGCTTGTTGTGGTGGGAAGGACCGCACTGGTTAAAGAAGACTGACGAATTTTGGCCCAAGGCTGCACTATCCACGGTGTCTCCACCCGAAACTAGAAAAGTCGAAACTTTTCACACCAACATAGAGAGTGAAGATATTTTATCTCCAATCTCATGTTTCTCACGATCACTCAGAGTGATTGCATATGTCTTGCGATTCTTCACGAATTGTCGAAAACAAGACCGCATGATCGGGAATTTAACCCAAGAGGAAATTTCACATGCCAAAACGGTTCTCATTGTAACCACCCAAAAGAGATGCTTTTCTAACGAATATAACGCACTCTTAAATTCCCAACCCATATCGCGCAAAAGCTCACTACTTTCTTTAAACCCCTTTCTTGATAAGGAGAAAATCATGCGAGTTGATGGTCGATTAGCATATGCCACTCTTACATATAATGAACGACACCCTATTCTGATTCCTACCAATTCTTCCTTTTGTACTCTCCTCATTCGATTCACCCATAAATTAACTACTTCATGCAGAACATCTTTTAATGATCCGAATGATCCGTCAAGAATTCTACATACCTCGTCTCAAAGATCAGGTGAAACTCTGTATTCGCCAATGTAAGCCTTGCACGATTTATAAACAGCGCACCAAACAGCAAATCATGGCAGCTTTGCCACCCGAGAGAGTCAATTTCTCAACCCCTTTTACGGTTGTTGGTGTTTGATTTTGCAGGCCCTTTTCAGTTGAAAACCTCGTCGCTTCGAAAGGCACCCTCAACGAAAGGATATGTATGCGTCTTTGTTTGTTTCACAACTCGAGCTATACATCTGGAACTATGCTCTGATCTGAGCACCCAAGCCTTTGAAGCTGCGTTTGCCCGTTTCGTAGGGAGACGAGGTCTCCCACAACAAGTATTTTCCGATAACGGACGTAATTTCGTTGGTGCAGACCGATCTTTGCAAAAAGAATTCAAAGCTTTTCTCAAGACCACCTCTCAAGATTTGGTACCCAAATATACCAACCAAGGAATCGAATGGTCGTTCATCCCTCCCCAAGCTCCTCATATGGGCGGTTTATGGGAAGCAGCGGTAAAAAGCTTCAAAATGCACTTCAAAAAAACCGCTGGTCCTCATAAGTTCACATTCGAAGAATTTTCTACTCTTTTAGCTCGCATTGAAGCTGTACTCAACTCTCGACCCATCTCACCTTTGAGTGCTGATCCTTCTGACCCATTACCATTAACCCCAGGCCATTTCCTCAAAGGTGCTCCACTATTAGCCATCCAGAACCCGATAAACAAAATTTATCACTACTCAATCGTTGGGAAAAGCTCAAAGTCCTCCATCACCAGTTTAGTCGGCGATGGAAGGAAGAGTATTTGCTAGAGCTTCAAAAGAGACAAAAGTGGAAAACTCCCCAAGCAAATATAAAAATAGGTGACTTTGTCATTCTCAAAGATGATTTGCTACCCCCATCGGAATGGCGGAGCGGTCGTATAATCGAACTCCACCCAGGGCGTGACAGACATGTTAGAATTGCATCAATCCGCACAAGTTCCGGCGTACTTACTAGGCCAATTGTCAAGCTAGTAGTTTTACCCAATTGAGAATATTGTAGTCAGATGAGCCATTTAACCCCCATACATATTCCTAAGCATTTACATCACCCACAATTCATATTCATGCTGTTTTACTTCCTATTGATATCATTCACCCGCATGATTCATATTCTTCAGTTTCATCATTCTTTAAGTAGACCCGAATCACGACGACAACCCACTAATTCTCTTCTTTTCGACGTTCTCGTTGCAGGAAACTACCATGCCCTCTATGCCATCGGGCTCATGCCCTGCGACTCTGTCGGCAATTCGTGGCAATGACACCGCAAGCAAGACGGAGATCCGCTATACGACTCGGGTATTGCACCAATTGTTTGGCCAAGTCACATCAGCTGGAAGATTGCCAGTCAAAAGCCCGTTGCAGACATTGCCAAGCGCTGCACCATACGCTTCTGCATATTGCTCAATACGCGCTAAGTATTTTTCACTAGTCAATTAATGATACTCAATTATAGTTCTGTTCACTTTTGGAGGTGCATTCAGAAGAATTGACCGTCAATTTCTGTATTTTTTCCATTTTTACATATCGTTTTGCTCATATTTTAAACATTTTCCAGAGTTTTCAAAAAAATTTAACATCGAAAGAAAAAATCGATTTTATTAAAAATCGAAAAAAACATAATCGATTCTAAAAAAATCTATCGAAAGCCAAAAAAAATCGATTAAATCGAAACTTTGAATGTTTTGTTTACAACCCTACTGCCGAGTAACATCTCTTTCTAACTGGCACGAAATGTCCCGCCCAAAATCTATGAGAGCGACATATTTAGTAATATATGGTTTAAACAATCGGGCCTATTACGGTAGTCGCCGTCGACCCAAAAAATAGACGAAGCGACAGTTTTCGTATTACAGTAGTCGCCGTCGACGCAATATTGTCGTCGTCGTCGCTAAATAGCTGTTACCATAGTCGCCGCGAGAGTCGCTTCTTGTCGTTTTCTGTCGCTATTTTTTTAGGTGACGACTAGCAGGCGAGCAGTGCGATAAAAGTAATAAAATGAAAACTAATTTCACTCAATAGTGAGCCAGCTTGAAAAGAACCCAAGTATGGCAAGAGGTTAGCGAAAACGAACTATTCCTAGCAATTTTAAGGAAGAATGGGAAGTCATTTCGTCAAAAATGAATTCACCTTGTCCTCCCATGCAAACTTAAAATATCCAATCTTTGTCTTAAAATTCTCCTCTGGTAATAACTTGAATTTCTTTAATTTTTGCTTGAGCTTTCAAAATTTATTTTACTCTTAAAACTATGTCACACAAACAAATTTTCATAAGATTGGTTCCATTTTCCGAATAAAAAATAAAAGTGCTACCAATTTCATTTAAAATTCGTCGTCGTCGTCTCGAACTAGTACCGTAATAGCTATTAAGGGGCGAAGCGACGGCGACGACGACATCGTTGCTAAGTCGTCGACGACGATAGCGGTGACAACCGTAATAGGCCCGAATACTACAAGTGACACTTGGCTGTGGTGGAAAAAAATCACCGGGATGTGTGAGGGGAGGTGGAAAAATTTTATGGAACATGGGCTTTCACCACACAGTTTGGACATTCAACAAAAGCAATACAGCCGCAGAAAAGTTTAGACTTTCACCAAAACGCGTGTACATACAATGCCAGCATATATAATTGCCCTATTTTATTCGTTTTGCTGCAAAACTATAGATTGTACTTTCGATATATCAATATGTTTTAAATTGCATAGCCATCGATGGTTAATAATCGCCATGGATTCACAAGCAGGCATCAGAAACAGTAAATATTCCTTATATTGAATTAAAAACTTAGCGATAAGATTATTTTTCATACTGATATGAGAGAAAAAGTTTATCGAAGCTTTTCAAAAACCATCGGAACTATCGATGTTCACAGTATCGATAGTCTGCAGCTCTAATTTTTCCGATTCTAGAGGACGTGACGTCAAAACAAAATAAAGGTACGTCTCTAAAAAATTTTTTGATTGAAGTGGACACCTACCTTAAAGATGAGATCGGACCTTTTTGTAGAGTTTTCTGAGCAATTGCTTAGTTTGATATGCAGGAAGAATAATTCCCTAGACTTTTTACGTCGGTTTTTAAGCTCGATGAACTCAAGTCAGAGATTCAACTTATTTAAATGCATACAATCCATAACCATGGTCAATTTAATCAATTTAAGTATATAAAAGCTTATAATTAAGAGCATGCCAGATGCTCATTATTTTGAGTCCGAATTAAAAAAACTCGAAATCGCTTATAATACGTTACCCTAAGATATGTTAAGAGATAATATGGATGTCGAAATCCTAACATTTCATAACAGAATTGAAATCGCCTAGATTTTTGAAAATTTGTTCTGAAATGTTATATTGTCCTGAAATTTCAAAATGCGTTTGAATATATAAGATGTCTTTTGAAATTACATAGATTTCGGTTTTCATTCGGATTCCAAACACGAGGCATGCTGGAATTTTTAAATTAATTATATTTTATTTTAAGAAAAAAAATCGTACCAACAAGTAATCTCATAGTTCACCGACGAGGGGAAAATCACCCAACAAGACATGATAAATCAGATGAAAGCGCAAGATGAAAAATTTTGAAGTCTATGGATTTACAAATGGAACGAGAACGCGAAATTTTAAAAGAAAATCGCACTGAAACTGCTAGAATGATGGAAAAAGACCGGCACGAAATTAGGGGTATGTTTAATGCTCTTTTGGAAACAATTCAACATCAGTCACCAGTTGGGCATCAGTTATCAGCGCAACATCAGTACCAAAATCGACAATACGCTACATTTTCCCTATTGACAAATGCTGCACGACAATCAGATGTACATTTTAACACTAATGCCACCTACTCAGATGTTTTTGATGTCTTAGAGGAAGAGATAACTACGTTCCCATAAGCAAGCAAATATGTACCGTTTTTATAAGTGAAGAAACGCCTCTAATTTTTTTTTTACCTTTGAATGAGGACAATTATTTAGTTAATGTTTTTATTCATATATTTTTTTTTTAGCTTGGTATGATCATTTCTTTTGTAACCAATAAAATCAAAAACACGATCTTCTCAACTGAAAATGAGTTTGCAAATATGTAGTTTTTAATTTTATCGCGCACTGCCTTAGGATCCAAATTATTTTCTTCAATAATTTGCAACGAAGTTCTATTTTTCGGCTGAGCACATTCATATTGATTTCCTGCTTCATTTGACCACAAATGCAAATATGGTTGCTTGTTCTTTTCTACAAAATCATGCAATATAGCGCACGCCAAAACAACTTGTAGAACAAACTCCGGGGCTACGTCAATTCGCTTGGAAATAGCGCTCCAACGACCTTTCAATCTACCGAAGGCATTTTCCACCACGATTCGGGCACTACTTATGCTATGTTCTCACTAGGCCGGGTTAGGGTTTTCGGCGAAACCCAGGGTTTCAAATGTCAAAACGCATATAAAAAAAATCATCTAACCCGAAAATAAACTTCGGGTTAACATTTAACTCTGAGGTTAGCGCAGAGTTGCATTTGAAAATTTCGGTTACATTTGCTAACACCGAATACAAAAACCGGGTTAATATTTAATATGATGAGGCAGCTGGCAACCCTGCTCGGTAACAGCTGAGTTTACGCGCTCGTCAAATCGAAATTTTTAAAATCCAAATTTTCAAATTGTATAAAGCAACTTATAATTGTTTCTCCGACTCGCGCGATTCTACTCATCTTCATCGTCCTGAGGAACTGAGGATTTCAAGCTACATCGGGTGAGACGTTATCATTCCACGTCGAAAGTTGCAATATTCCAAACTTCGACTTTCTCCACTCTCTTTTCTCTTATCATTTATCATCTTTCTCATTGCATCTTTGTTTTTTTTTTTTTTCTTTCTTTCGCCAAAGTTGTCTAGAATAAACTGTTAGCTTGTACAAAAACCCACACCAAAGCTTTAAGCTCTGCCTTATCCTAGGCAAGACTTAGAGCTAGGCTTAGGGATTTATCAAGCTTTTCCGCTAGGGCACAACGTATGCAACGTGATACCCTTAAACTTCAGCCTGAAAGAAGGCACTCTTTTAGTGGCTCTAACGCCAGAAATGCGTACTTAATAGTGAAAGCGTCTGAGCTACAGCGATCGCAAACCAATTCCCCCGTTCTAACTGAAATAGACAATACAAGAACCATCACCATTGAGAGCACAGCAACAGATGTGGCGCTTCTTGATAGCATCGGAACAAAAGCTCCTGCTAATTAAAATAAGCGATCCAGCAGTGCAGACAGGCATGGACCGCTACATTAAAATTAAAAGGAAGCTTAGCCCGCAGAAATCAAATGTGGGCAAGCCTAAAGTCAATAAGACAAACCCAAATGCTAATCCATCGAACGTGCTAATTGGTAATAGATTCGCAGCACTAAGTACTGAGGATGCTCAAGCTCCTGTTTCTCCAAGCGCTTCTGGAAATAAGTCTCCGAAGCCGCCACCAATCTACCTCCGCGAGCGTAGCTCAAACAATCTAGTCATGAGCTTGACTCAGATCATTGGGAAGGAATCGTTCCATATAGTGCATCTTACTAGAGGTAATCTCTACGAGACCAAAATCCAGGTCTACACGGAAAACAGTTTTAGAATTGTCACAAAATATTTTGACGACAATAAAAAAAACTACTACACGTACCAGCTTAAAAGTAGCAAGGGCCTTAATGTGACAATTAAAGGCATTGAACCAGATGTAGATCCCCTTGAAATTAAGCATGCCTTAGAGGAAAAAGGTTTTAAAATAAGAAATGTTATGAACATCTTCAATAGGACCAAAACTCCACAACCAATGTTTAAAGTAGAACTCTGTCCTGATAATTTAAAACTTAAAAAAAATGACTCATCCAATCTACGGAATTCAATATCTTCTTCATCGTAGAGTTGTAATAGAAGAACCTCATAAGCGTACTGGCCCTGTCCAATGCGCTAATTGCCAAGAATACGGGCATACCAAATCATACTGCACCCTACGCACTGTCTGCGTTGTTTGTGGAGAATTCCATAGCTCTAAAAATTGCGATAAAAATAAAAACCAACCCGCTATGAAAAAATGCAGCAATTGTGGTGGAAATCACACCGCAAATTATAGGGGATGCCCAGTATTTAAGGAATTAAAAAATCGTATGTTAGAAAAAAGGCAAGCTGGTCGTTCTAAGCCGAATAATATCATATTCAATAATCCAGTTGTCCCACAACAAAATAATGCCAATATTCCAGTGAATAACACCATGTCCTATGCAAATGTTGCTTAAGGTGGCTATAATTCAAACTCTGCCCCCCAGCAGTCAAATGGTTACTTGGAGGCCATTATAGCAACTCTGACTCAGACTCTTTTAATCAATTAAAATTTAAAAGTTGAAAATATGTTTGAGATGATAATGAGATCGCAACAGCAGCCTCAACAAGCTTCTACAGCACAAACATGAGCTTACTAATTATATGCTCATGGAATGCAAATGGGATAAATCAGCGTAAGCTAGAATTATCACACTTCCTTTCAAACAATTCTATTGATGTGATGCTTATTTCAGAGACACATCTTACAGATAAAAATAATTTTTCGTTATCAGGCTATCAATTTTACAAAACGAACCACCCTGATATGAAAGCACATGGAGGAACGGGTATATTGATTCGCAATAGAATTAGGCATTTTTCTATAGAGCCATTCTCAAAAAATTACCTCCAAGCGACTTCAGTCTCGATTGAAAGCCTTGGCGTAAATTTAGTTTTGTCTGCAATCTACTGTCCTCCTCGATTTTCAGTAAGTGAAAGCCAATTTAAAGAATTTTTTGAAACCCTTGGTAATAGATTCATAGCAGCAGGCGATTAATAAGCAAAGCATACCCACTGGGGTTCGCGCCTAATTTCTCCAAGGGGTAGACAACTTTACAACACCCTGATGAATTCATCCAGTAATCTAGGCTTCCTCTCACCTGGACATCCAACGTATTGGCCAACAGATCAAAACAAAATACCAGACCTTATAGACTTTGCCATCATACGAGGTATCGATAACTCTCGTATTTTAACGTCGATAAGTTATGAAATGTCTTCAGATCATTGTCCTCTAATTTACAAAATTTCGGAAAACACAAGAACAACGTGCCCCCTTCCTAGACTGACCACCTCTAAAACAAATTGGGTAAAATACAAAAAGTACATTGCAACACACATACACTCTGAATATTCCATAAATAATGAATGTCAAATCGATGAAGGGGTTGTAACCTTAAATTCAATACTGATTTCAGCGGCGGAGCATTCAACCCCAACGAGCTTTACCACTGTCCATAGAAATTGCCATCATACTAACAGTGTAATCGAAAGGCTTCTACAAGAAAAGCGTAGATTGAGGCGAGAATGGCAACAACATAGGTCCCCTGAAAGTAAAGTCAGACTCAATAGAGCTACAAAGCAACTCCAAATCGCTCTTCAAAACGATCGAGATAAGAGAAATTTTAACTTCATCTCTAACCTTTCGCCAAATAGTTCATCGAAAGGGTCACTGTGGAGAGCCTTAAAAGTGAAAAACCCCCCCACAGACCACGAATCTCCCTTAAGAGATTTAAGAGGAACATGGGCAAGAAGTGATGAGGAGAAAGCATTAGCGTTTGCCCAACACTTGTGCTCAGTTTTCCTTCCAAACTCTTCTTTATCTGGCCTTAGACTTCCCCTACATATTATAAAAGGAAACTTTATCGAGAAAAAAGCTCCAGGTTATGACTTGATAACCCCAAAAATGATCAAGGAGTTACCAATCATCGCTATCGCGTATATAGCAAAACTCTTTAATGCTATTATATCCTTTTCACATTTCCCTGAGGTATGGAAAGAATCGCTCATAAAGATGGTATTGAAGCCAGGTAAAGACCCGACATCAACCAGCTTTTATCGACCAATAAGCCTTCTCCCCTGCTTATCTAAACTTTTCGAAAAAGCTCTTCTTTTTAAGATAACGCCATACGTTCACGAGCATAACCTAATTCCGACTCATCAATTTGGCTTTAGGAAAAAACATGGAACGATAGAACAGGTAAATCGGATCACGCAAGAAATTCGGAATGCCTTTGAAAAAAAAGAATACTGTTCTGCAATATTTCTTGACATTGCTCAAGCCTTTGATAAAGTGTGGCATGAGGGACTTATAGCTAAAATAAAATCACTTCTTCCTCAAAACTTACATGGCATTCTCATATCATATCTTCAAACAAGATTCTTTAGGGTAAAAGTTAATGAAACCATTACGGAAAAATTTGAAATAAAAGCAGGAGTCCCGCAAGGCAGTGTACTGGGCCCCTCTCTTTACCTTCTATACACAGCCGACATACCTACTAGTGACAACATTGTTATGTCAACTTTTGCTGATGACACAGCAATATTGAGTTGCCACCGCGATCCTATGGAAGCGTCAAGAACTCTACAGGGGCATATGCAATTAATTAAAACTTGGCTTTCAACCTGGCGTATAAATGTAAACGAACGAAAATGTAAGCACATTACATTCACACTAAGAAAAGGAATAAGTCCAACTATACTCCTTAAAGGAGTTTCCATTCCTCAAGCAGATAATGTCGTATATTTAGGAGTTCATCTAGACAAACGATTAACTTGGCGAAAGCACATCGAAGCAAAAAGAACCAACCTAAAGCTAAAAGCATCAAAAATTCACTGGTTAATTAACCATCGCTCCCCTCTAAATATGGAGTATAAAGTTCTTTTATATAATAGTTTATTAAAGCCACTTTGGACATATGGCATTCAGCTGTGGGGAAATGCCTGTGCTTCCTCTATTGAAATAATTCAAAGAGCTCAATCGAAAATTCTCCGAATCATTACAGGTGCTCCATGGTACATTCGAAATGAAAGTATTCACCGTGATCTACAAATTCCGCTCGTTAAGGACGAAATAATACGTTTAAAAGCGTCGTATATTCATAAATTAAGACATCACTCCAACCAGCTAGCAAGAAGTCTTAATAGCACAACGAGTCGTTCACGCTTAAAAAGAAAGGACCTTCCGTCCGCATCTATGAGTCTAGACGTATAACACAGATGCTCCGCTATCTGTTATCTGCACCTTGTCTCGTGCATGCTTAAAACTCGTTTAAGCAAGGATTCGTTCAGATTGAGGCACCTCGCTCGTGTTTGCTCAATTCTGAACTTCAACAGCAACCGTTCCAGCTAACCAGGACTCATTAAGTCTGACGCACCTCGCTCGTGCACGCCAGTGTATTTTCCAATCAAGGATTCTCTAACCTTGACGCACCTCGCTCGTGCGGGATCAGTACTCATCAGCGCAGGCCTGTTTTTATACTGTTTTTATATTTCTCTAAATGTATAATTAGTTACGTAAAATTTTAGAAATAAGATCCGAATACTTTCTGTTAGTTCCCACTCAAAGGAAGATCCAGAAAAATACAATCAAAGTTTAAAAAAAAAAAAAAAATATTTAATACGGCACTGACAGGGAAGCTTTCCCGTGCAGCAAATGAGAGGTGAAGGATGTGTTTGGAAATGTTAATTTTGATCACAGATCTTGGAACATTTTGTGATGCCGCTTTCATCATTAGCTCCATTAATCAATTTTTGTTCCTGCGGTTATTGCAATGGTCTTCTAATATTATTGCTGACGTTGACTATTAAATCGCCAGTCACGGAAATATATTGCCGGGTTTTGGCGGTTTTTTGGTTTCGGTTGACGATTTCTTTCACACGTTTACTGGTAGCATTGGGTGCCTGGTAATCTGATAATTTTTTATATTGATCACGCTAGTTGGATGTCAACGTTTAAAAGTAAAAAGAAACAAGAAACTGAAATTACAGCATTTGGACCGAGACAATTTAAATTATATAGAGCTAGAGCGGGCGGATTAGAGTATAAAGGGTAGGCTCGACGATATGGTTAGTAACCAAATTTTTGCTGTTTTTGAGTAATTTTTTGTCCCAATCCAGTTCAAAACGTGTAACTACCAACCATACGTACACAGAGAAAACGATACCACATAAAATGGAAGAAAAACAATAAGATTTCTCTATGGTTTTTATCCAAGAAGATTGTCTTATATCCCATGTCTATATATCCCATTTGTTAAACAAATTTGTCCGTGTTGTCCCAAAGGGGTGTTACACGATATGGCTAGTTTTGAATCCAAACGTTTGGCTGCAGCATGAACAAACGTAACCAAATGACATTTGACCATACACACAGAAAAATATGACCACATAAAATCAATAAGATCCCCTTATTGAGCGATTTTATACAGAAATCTTCTTAAACTATATGAACGATGTGCTTTTTCCATAGAGAAAATTCTTTGAATGCATAGAGAAAATCTTATTGAAACATTTTAATAGATATCCTCATATATTTAATGTGAATATCTCATTATTTCTGTTGAAGAGTATGGAAAACTTCTTGATATAGTCAAATAATAAGGTGAGCATATCACTCAAACTATGTGACATTCTTATAAAAGTGACCTTTTGATAAGTTATCCTTATCGCTTTAAGAAGAAGCCTTTTTAATATAAAAAACAAGACTTATTGATTTAAAAAATTATATGAATTCCGTATTCATTCCATAGTTTAAACAGACAAACCAGTTTTTTTGCACTTACATTGATATAATCAATGTAGCAAGCTGAAATCATATCTCGCGATGGCGTAGTTGAAGTGTGCTAGAATTGTAATCTGGAAGGTCCGAGTTCGAACCTCGAGCCCCCGCCGCAGGCCAAAGAAGTTGTGTAAAAATAGAGGATAAAACAGGCAAGTAAATTTCGAGGGGAAAAATACGGGGAGCAGAAAGTAAGTTGGACACAAACCAATAAAAACAAGTTGCTTTCGTCGGGCCTTCCGAAACGTCACGCATAATCTCTTTCAAGAAATTCCTATAGAATCTTTTTTTTCTAATTTTTTAAACATAAAAAGATTGGTAAAATCTTTTATTTCTCAGTTTTTCAAATAATGTAAATTTTAAATTATCTACTTTTCCAAAAAAAAAAAAAAAAAACAACGACGCTCGCTGGAGCAGAGATCGAACCCGCCGACCTGTTTTTTTTTACAAGAATTCATATCAAAATGATAAGTTATCTTCTTGACTTTTCGTTCAATTTTTCGTTAAAATAAACAATAAGTTTTTCTCTATTGTTTCAATAAGACAATCTTCTTGGATAAAAACCATAGAGAAATCTTATTGTTTTTCTTCCATTTTATGTGGTATCGTTTTCTCTGTGTAGCGACCGACTAAAACGACTATCTAGTATAGACACTCACCATAACAGTTTTGAAGCTGGTGCTTTTCGAAGCTCAACTTCAAACTAGATATAAAAAACGTACGCATGCCAAGCGAAAGCTCTACACGAACTCGTAGTCACTCTGTAGGGACTCAAAATGTTAAGAATTCTTATGTAGTAATTAACGAAGCTAATTCGTCAATTGATAAACGCTTACAAAGCGACGAACAGTGGCTTAGCCAGCGCGCAACAACACCAACAAGTAAAAGCACCGAAAAAAATAGCCAAATAGCTACTAACACTAATACTCCTGACACTGCGCACAAAGCAAAATCAAACGAGTCGGCGATCCAGACAGGCATGGATCGCTACGTGAATATTAAAAGGAAGCTCAGCCCTCAAAAAACAAATGTGGGCAAAGCTAAAGTTAATAAAACCACTTCAACTTCGGCTCCAACAAATGTTTTGGCGGATAATAGATTTGCTGCGTGAAAACGCAAGTTCTGAAGATAGCACTAGTAATTCGGCTCCTAAAACGCCAAAACCACCTCAAATTTACCTTCGTGAGCGTAGCTCCAATCTCTTGGTAACGAGGTTAACTCAAACTATAGGGAAAGATAATTTCCACATAACTCCACAAACTCGGGGAAACATTTACGAGACCAAAATTCAGGTCTATAATGAGAATAACTATCGAGTTGTGGTTAAACATTTCGATAATAATAAAAAGAGCTACTACACATATCAGCTCCAGAGTAGTAAAGGTCTGTCCGTCGTTATTAAAGGGTTGGAATCAGATATAGAGCCGGCTGAGATAAAACAAGCGCTTGAGGAAAAAGGCTTCCAGGTGAAATCCGTAATTAATATTTTTAATAAACAAAAAGTGCCTCAATCCATGTTTAAAATAGATTTATGCCCCGACGGCACAAAATTAAAGAAAAATGAATATCATCCCATTTACAATCTGCGGTATCTTCTTCACCATAGTATTGTAGTTGAGGAACCGTTTAAGCGAAGCGGGCCTGTTCAATGTGCGAAATGTCAGGAATATGGCCATACAAAGTCATATTGTACCCTACGCGTTGTCTGCGTTATATGTGGAGAGTTCCACTATTCTACAAACTGTAATTTTAAGAGTTATACCGACCAAATTATAAAAAAGTGTAGCAACTGTGGGGGAAAACACACAGCAAACTACAGAGGCTGTCCTATCTATAAGGAACTTAAAATCCGACTAGCGCAGCAAAAGCAAGCTGCACGCAACCCTCAAAATAAAATTTTGATGGTTCAAGGCCCTCCGCCTCAAAATCTTGTACCAAACGCGTCTGTTAACCCCAACTTTTCTTAGGCCAGTGCATTAAAGTCCGGAATAAACTCCCAAAATCCCCCTCAAGCACAAAGTAGTACAGTTAACCCTCGTACAACGCGGTTTCATGCAACGCGATTTCACTCTAACACGTTTTCAAAAATGCGGAAACCCTCGTCCAACACGGTTCCTTACAACACGGTTTCATTCTAACACGTTGACAGAAGTGCGGAAAAACTCATATAACACGATAAGTATACTCACGAAAAATTAAGTTTCTCTGCCAAATTGTGTTATGAGCTAAACACACGCGAACACGCGTATTTTCAGAACTTTGAAAACGAATTAAATTAAATTTTAAGATGTCTTTTAAAAAATATGTCTTTTTTTTGTATATGAATTTCGGTTTTTGTTTGTTTTGTACATAAAGTTTGGGTTTTATTTAATAAAAAATAAGGAAACTGGTAAGAAAATTTGTATTTTCAAATAGTTTTGGAACGCAACCCCCCATTTCGTATTGGCTGTAAATATCATACAACGCGGTTTCACACAACACGACGTTTTCAAGGAACGTATCTACCGCGTTGTACGAGGGATACCTGTAGTTTAGAAAACATAATTTTCAGTCTGACACAGTGTATGACTCAATTCATGTCAGGCATGCAAACTACTCTTCAAGAGTTAGTTCGAGCACAAAACCAAATGCTCCAAATTCTTATCGCTCAAAAATGAGTTTGTTAAACATATGCTCATGGAATGCAAACGGCGTCCGCCAACATAAGCTAGAATTAGTTCGCTTCCTCTCCAAGCAATCTGTTGATGTCATGCTGCTCTCAGAGACGCATTTAACAGATAAAAATAATTTTTCCATTCCTGGTTATCAAATTTATAAAACAAATCACCCTGACGGAAAAGCGCATGGCGGTACTGGGAACAGCATGGACAGGCTTGATTTTTTATCACCTGGTCAGCCTTCATACTGGCCCTCTGATCCAAGAAAAATCCCTGACCTCATTGACTTCGCCATTGTCAAAGGGGTAGATAGATCTCGCGTTACAACCCCGACAACTTTCGATCTCTCATCAGATCACTCACCTGTACTTTTTCATCTAGCTGAAAGTCCTTTAATTACTGATTCACCCGATTGACGTCTTCTAAAACTAACTGGATTAAATATAAGAAATATATAGCCAATCATATTCATACCAGATACTCTATAGACTGCATAGAACACGTTGACGAAGCTACAAATGTACTGAATTCTGTGCTAACGACAGCGGCAGAGAAGTCAACGCCTTGCATCGAAAACAATGCAAAGAATCATACCTTTACCAATAGCGAAATCGAAAGGCTTGTGAACGAAAAACGCAGGCTAAGACGCGAATGGCAACATAGATCCTCAGCGGCTAAGCTTAGACAACAAATGAGCTAAGCAAAGCTCTCTTAAAATTTAAAAATGACGAGTGTAGGAAATATGTTTCGAAGCTTTCCCCACAGTCCTCCGGAAAATCATCTTTATGGAAAATAAATAAGTTTATTAAATCCCCAAAAGTGGGGGAATCTCCCATAAGAGACACCAACGGCGCTTGGGCACGTAGTAGTGAAGAAAAATTTTCTCCTCCACCACCAACTACCTAAAACGATTCAATGCGTGCGTTTTCAAACTAGAAGCAAAAAAAAAAAAAAATTCTTGCGCTAATTTGTTCCACTTTTAAAAGGATTTTGTTTATATTATATTGTTGCTAAAAATCTATTCATTCAAATCTACAAAAATATATTTAGACATATTTCTTCTTATACAAATTTTTCATCAAAAAATCCTCAAGTCTAATTTTCCTCATCGCCTTCCATACACGCGATCGATCATCTTAAATTAATCCAATCAAACGCATCCACCAATTCCACATAAGCCCAAACACTTTATTTTGCCTTTCCAAAAAATCCGTCGCGGACCAAAAATTTCCAATAAAGTTTCTCCATTATATCTCTTCTCTCTCTCTCTATCGTACATTTCTATTATTAAATGCATATTTCATTCTATTCTATCCTATGCTAACAATAAAACAAATATATAAATTTTATTTATTTCATACATATGTATGTCGATCATAAACCATCGATCGATTAACATCATTTTCTCTTTCAAAATATATTTTGTGGTCCTGAAAAGGACCGATTTGAGATGATTTTATACTGCTAAAGCATCTTATGCACGTTCTCCACGGATGCGTCTTGCCAATTGAATGTCCTTAGACATGATAGTAACACGCTTGGCATGAATGGCGCACAAGTTCGTATCTTCGAACAAACCAACCAAGTACGCTTCACTTGCCTCTTGAAGAGCCATAACAGCCGAGCTCTGGAAACGTAAATCCGTCTTGAAGTCCTGAGCGATTTCACGAACCAAACGCTGGAAAGGCAGCTTGCGAATCAACAGCTCAGTGCTCTTTTGATAACGACGAATTTCACGAAGAGCGACTGTACCTGGCCGATAGCGATGAGGCTTCTTCACTCCTCCAGTTGCTGGTGCACTTTTACGAGCTGCCTTCGTTGCCAGCTGCTTGCGTGGTGCTTTTCCACCAGTCGATTTCCGAGCGGTTTGCTTTGTACGAGCCATCCTTTTTCAATTTCCACTCACAATATATGTATGCAATTGAATTAATAATAACATCAATGATAATGCAGCCCATAGACGTTTTTGCTGTGTAAGTTGTATCAGTTGGTTGGACGTGAATGGGTTCCTCTTCACAACTTACTTTTATTTTGTATTAAATATATATTTTTGGGTGGGACTTTGGTTAAAAAACGATTTCTTATGATTTTGTGGTAAGATATTTATTGTCTAAGTGTAAAATTAGATATTTTCTATTATATATGACGTACACATGGCAGCAACGTGTGTTGGCCGCCTTAGAGAATTAGAAGCATGCGTGGGCCACGTGCAAAAGCTAATCTTGAGCGTTGCAGGTGCAGTGTGCAACAACAATGCTTAGAGCTTTCGGCAGACCGTGCGTATGAGTGTGTTGGAGATCAGTATTGCTTAGTGACATGAAGAGCGGCACAGCTCAAAATGTTAGAATTAAGGAAGTTAGAAAGGGATATGTAGGACTAGTCTATTTAGAGTTGTGTCCGTTTTAAAGTGTAATGGCAGTTCGATCGAGGAAAGTGCATTGATTTGAAGAATGCGGGAATTGAGGTTGAATGTCGTATTGCTTAGTGACATGAAAAGTGACGCAACTCAAAATGTTTGAGTCAAGGATTTTAGAAAAGGGATGTGGTGGACTTGTCTATTTTGAGTTGTGTCGTTTTTGTAGTCATTGAGCAATTTGGAATGTGAGACTTGAAAAGGGACATATGTGGAAATCTTGAAGGTAGCAGAAATTATTAGGAATATATCTGATGAATATGTTTATAGTTGTGTCTTTTTTGAAGTGGTTTGGCAGTTTGATTTGATCGAGGGTCGAAGGAATTGAATTCAGGGCATGTGACAGGTGGATTGATTTGTAGAAAATGGAGTCGTGGGAACAAAGGTCGGAAAATCGGAGCGTATAAAAGAAAGACAATGAGATGGAATCAGTGTAGTTGAAATTTGACTAGTGGACAGTTGAAACGTAAAATTTGAAAGTGACAAGTGAAGTGAAAAATAGTTGAACAGTTGTAGTGCAGTGGGAAATTTTCGGTGAAGTGCAGTTGAAAATGTGGAAAAGCAGCCAAACAGTGGCTAGTGGTGGTGTTAGTGAAAACGATACGACTAAATGAGCTATAGTCGTCGATAGCCATGTACGTCGATCGAGCGCTTTGTCAGTAAAGGCCGGTATCGAGTAGATACTAATTTATCTTTGTAGAGTTCGCCATATATTATATTTCACGCGCTAAAGTCAGCTGAGCTTTGTTTACATGTGAGCTGTCATTGTCAATGAACAGGAATAATTTCTTAAGGCCGATAGCCTCGGAAGCTAGCGCCTCCTATTTTTTTAAAGATTGCGTCTTAATTTATTAAGGCGCACTACACAAATAATAATAATAATAATAATAATTTCTTGAATTTAAAAGTTAAAAATATGTCGCAAATGCAGAAATCGAAGGTTGCAGAAACTTTGTTAATTGGACTTTCCGTGATTTTGCTAGCCCAGCAACTAAAAAGAAATACCCATATACAAGGGAAATCCTTTACTTTTCTACATAGCAGTTGTTTAAGCTCGTAGCTAAAAAATGGTTCTCCGCCTTTTTGGTACAGATGGTCCAGCTTCAGAAAATTGGTCTTCCATGCCATCCATTCTTCAGTTTTTTTTTTGGGCACGCTACGCAACTGCGATTCAGCCTTTTCGCGGTGGAATAAATGTAAAACACTTTATTTCACTGGCTAAACTAGTCTCTACTTTTCTCCAAAAGTGCAAAAAGTTGCAACCCTGACGTCATTTTAACAACACTGATTTCACTCGTGCTGGATATGGGTTTGCTAATTGACGGCGGAAATCCATTTATCGGGCTTTTAGCGCACTTTTTATACCCAGCGTAAGCGGGGTATATTAGTTTTGTGCAAATCTTTATACCCAGCGTAAGCGGGGTATATTAGTTTTGTGCGAATCTTGTAACAGGGAGAACTAAGCTCCGGAGATATAGACATATATATAAAGAAATGATCAGGATCAAAAACTGAATCGATTTAGACATGTCCGTCTGTCCGTCCGTCCGTCCGTCTGTCCGTCTGTCCGTCCGTCCGTGGTCGGATCTCCTCCGAAACGGCTGGACCAATCAAGTCGAAATTTGGCACACAGGTATATCGGGATCCGAGTATGATCCTAAGTAAAAATGGGAGACATCCGCCCACTGCCACGCCTACAAATGAATATAATGTGTTTTCAGTAAAATGCTTGTAACTTGCGAACCACTCAACACATTCCATTGATATTTGGTGTAATGGTAAACTACGAAAAGGGACATATCCTGGAAAAAAATGGACGCCGCCCTCCGTGAGCCACGCCCAGAAATAAGCCCACATATAAGGGCTTATCGTAACTTTTGAAGTAAAAGGCGTAGAAGCTTCAAATTCGCAACATAAGTTGACCCAGGCGAATGAAAGGTGTAGGTAAAAAATTTATGTGGCCCGCCCACTGCCACGCCCACAAATGAAGATTTTTCGTAACTTCCGAAGTAAAAGGCGTAGAAGCTTCAAATTCGCAACATAGGTTCACCAAGGCGAATGAAGGGTGTAGGTAAAAAATTTATGTGGCCCGCCCACTGCCACGCCCACAAATGAAGATTTTTCGTAACTTCCGAAGTAAAAGGCGTAGAAGCTTCAAATTCGCAACATAGGTTCACCAAGGCGAATGAAGGGTGTAGGGAAATAATTTGTGGCCCTCCCACTGCCACGCCCACAAATAGAGAAGAAAAACATAGTGCACTCATAATGTCGGGACGCTGGGTATTTCAAAGTCGGGCTTGACCGACTTTAGCTTTCTTACTTGTTTTTATATGGAGTTTGACAGTTCATGCCTGCTCGATACAGGCCTTAACACTGAACAATAAAAGTATTGACACACTTGGTCAAAGTATAGCTGAACATTTTTTGTCAGTTAAGAGACGCTAATAAGTTTTGTGACATTTCATTTAAAGACAGCTGAACATTTTGAAGCAAAAAGCGACGTTTAATAAAAATAAATAAAAATAAAACTGATCACTGTTGACAGCACAGTTGCTGCAAAAAGTATTGTGACAATTTACTAAACGAATTTAAACAATTTAAATAAAAACAGTCAATGAGTAAATTGTAATTAAATATGGAATCGAATGAAGAATTTATGAGCCTTGCTAGAAGCAGAAATAAAGCAAAAAATAAGCCCTACGACCGTAAAAAAGTGATGGTTGTATTGAAAAGCAACTCAATGAGTAATATCAACGATGAAGCTGAGTCAGCTAATCCGAAGCTGCTGAACAACAAATTCAGAATTCTCATGAATGAGGATTCAAATCATTCGGGAGCAGAATCCTGTGATATGAACGAGGAAACGGTAGATGAAGATGGAGAATCCACCGATAGTACCGAAACCAACGTAACGATGGAATTTTAGAAATCCATAAAGCGGAAGAGGACGTCAGATTCTGATGCACAGCAAAATCAATACAAGCAGAAGCCGTCGAGGCCGCCCCAAATAATTCTGGCGAAAGAGACCAACATCAAAGCAGTAAGCAGTGTTCTTAATATTGCCATTAAAAATAAACTTTTTACATTTATTCCTAAGAAATATCATACTATTTTAAATATTAAGAATCCAAGTGACTTTATTAAGGCGAAAGAAGTGCTAAATAATAACAAAGTGAAGTATTTTACTTATACACCAAAATGGGATCGCCCTTTTAGCGTTATCCTAAAAAAATTTTCCGATGTATTATAACAGCAGCGACATTGTAGAAGCATTAAGTGCGTACAAGGATGAAATTGATATTTGTAAAGTAACAAAATTTAAGCAGTCTTGGCTTTTGCAAGTCTCAAAAAATTCGAATTTAAAACTCTTGTTCAATATTAAATTTTTAAACCAAATTAGAGTCTATTTTGAGAAATTTGAAAAGAAAGAAATTTCGCAGTGCAAAAGATGCCAACGTTATGGTCATGTGGCATCCAACTGTAACATGGATTACAGATGTGTGAAATGCGGAAAAGGGCATGGCCCAGGTAATTGCAATATTCCCAAAAAAGAGGAGAACAAAGAGATTGTAATCGAAAAACAAAATGATGGGTCTACTAAGACCTATATTGGGAAAAAACTGCATTGCATACTCTGTAATAAGGAAGGTCACACGGCCAATTATAAGCGCTGCGAAGTTTTTATCGATTTAAAACAAAAAAGAGAAAAGTTAAAGACTGAAAGGTTTTTGGTGAAAACTAAAAATATACCTCCGAGATTTCAAGAAGCACCTCAGAGAAATCGAAACATTACTTATGCACAAGCAGCAAAGCAAAATGCACAAAGACCAAATACAGCCACAAATCAGCCAAATATGAACTTTATTAATAATGAATGCGAAGAAATCTTTGGCATTTTCCTTAAGGATTGCCTGATAGCTACGAATCAATTCATGAAAGAATACAAAAAATGCGATTCAAAAGAAAATAAACAGATGAAATTATTTAATTTCTTTATTACAATGTGCAGTAATGAATCAAAATAAACTGAAAATTGTTCATTGCAATATAAATTCTGTCGTATCGCTCCGAAAGCGTTTCGAACTTGAGAACTTTTTAAATGAGCATAAGCCGGATGTGATGGCTTTATGCGAAACAGGGCTGAGCGAAAAACACAATTTTCAATTAGTCAATTACAATATAGTGAGAAAAGATAAATTTTTAAAAGGCGAAGTCGGTCTTGCCATAATAATTTCTAAACGATTAAGCTTTTCGATAAGTGACATAAAATTTTTTATTAAAATGGCTATGGCGGTTTCCCTGAATTTAATAGACGGGAAACACTTAACCATAATTGAAGCGTATTATCCCACATCAAAAAGTGAAACAATAGCTACTGATTTTGAAAATTTGCTGGGAAATTTTGTCGACCAAAATATTGTTTTGTGTGGGGATTTTAATTGCCACCAAACCTTCTGGGGCAATAAAACGTTAGATTCAAGAGGCAAAATCTTATATAATTGGTACATAGAGAAATGCCTTGAAAAACAAATCCAGATTATTAAACCAATTGAGCCCACATTCAGAAGAAACAGATCGGAATCAGTTATAGACCCTTTTTTTCATATCCGACTCAGAAAGCATTCAAATCGAAAAAACCTTTGCACAAAATTTAGGCTTTCTCTCTGACCACGCTGCACTGATGATCAACGTCATCTGTAAAAAAGTTTTAATTAAGAAAAAGGAAGCCAGATTAAATTTCAATAAAACTAATTTTATCAAATTTAATAAGATCATAGAAAAGGAATTACAGTCAATTGGATTGCCAACAGAAAGAAATTTAAATGAACAAGAAATAGAGCATTTTGTTAAGCTTTTTGGGGGTGCTTTTGAGAAAGCGATAAAAAATTGCACTCCCGTCATTAAGACGGATAACGTTCTCAATCTGCCCAGATTTCTAAAGGAGCTGATATATGAAAAAAAGAGAATTCGGCGAATGCTGTTCAGGAATCTGGGAGTTTCGAATCAACAAACAACTGCTCTCAAGGACGCCTTAAAAAAGCTTAACAAAAAAAATTAAAAAAGAAGTGGAGATTGCAAAAAGAAATAAATTCATTCGACAACATAAAACAAATAACGATCTGTTTAGAAAGCTTAAAAGTTCTAGAGGGGAAAATATAATAGCTCAGCGTTAGAATCAGACAATAGGCTCGTCTTAGACGATAAGGAAAAGGTTGAGATTCTAGGAAAGCAATATGAAACTACCTTTTGCAATGTAAAAAATATAAATCCAGTAAGGGCTAAGGAAATTGAAAATAAATTAATTAACGTAACAAACATTAATACACCAATAGTTGATTTCAATGGAAAAAATAACGCTCTTAATGCAAAGAAGTTTTGCAGTAACTTTTGCGACATGAACGACGTCAAATACTATATAAAAAATTTGAATAACAAAATGTCGACTGGGTTTGACGGCATTTCTAATTTCTTGCTCAAAAAATTGCATTTTATTCAATCACTGCTTAAACGTTTTTTATTTTCCAAAAGAATGGAAAACTGCTAAAATAATCCCAATACTAAAAACAGGGAAATCACCGATTAGCCCAGAAAGTTATCGCCCAGTATCTTTACTTTCAAATGTTGGAAAAGTTTTCGAAGTCCACATTCTGAGGCTTCTAAATGAGGAAATCGAAAAGTTTGACACTCTTCAAAACTTTCAAATGGGGTTTAGAAATGGTTTGTCCACAATTCACCCACTTATGTGTCTTGCAGATGAAGTGCAAGGGGGCATGTGTAAAAAGCACACAACTGTCACAGTGATGCTTGATGTTGAAAAAGCTTTCGATTCCATTTATACCAAAGGCCTCATATATAAGCTAAAAAATTTCGGCTTCAGTTTCTCAATAATAAAAATCATTGCATCCTTTCTAAGCGATCGCTCGTTTAAAGTAAAAATTAATAATGAAATATCGAGTCTGTTTCAAATAAAGTCAAGTGTTCCCCAAGGTGCAATTCTCTCTCCAACACTTTATAATATTTTTTTAGCAGATTTTCCAAAGCCCACTAATCAAAAGGTAAAAATTTTAGTCTACGCAGATGACGTGGCTATTTTTTCAACTGGTCCAAAACTCACTAAAATCGTAAGAGACATAAATTGGTATTTAGAGTCAATCCACGACTTCTACACTCAATGGGGTGTAAAAATAAACGCAAGTAAGTCTGAGGCAATTAGATTCTATGATAAACAGAACTCTTATAAAAACTGCCGACGCCAAGGACCGCTGAACATATTTATAAACAAAGAACGAGTCATGGAGAAAGCAACGGTTAAGTATCTAGGCATAACTTTTGACACCCATTTTTACTTTAATTCACATATTAATCGAATCAGAGGGAAGGCGAAAGCTGCTTATGTGAACTGGGTCCATCTCTTAGGCAGAGCAAACAGACTCGGCAAAAATTTTAAAGAATTAATCTATAAAGCCTTCATAAGGAGCCAAATGACGTATGGCTTTCCCGTCTGGTGCAACACTGAATCGACAAATATTAACCTCCTAGGGAGAGTAGAAAGAGGGTGTCTCAGACACATAACCAATAGATATGGCTCATATAACGCTTTCGGCATTTTTAAAGGCATAAGAACTAAATGTTTATATAAAGAGACAAAAATTCCCAGCTTAGAAAAGTTTTTAATTAAAGTCGGACTTAAAGCTGCAGCTGATTTCAAAATCCCGGAAAACAGGATTTTACAATCGGTACATAAAAAGGAAATTTGTTGGGGCAAAGAACAATTTTTATTATCACCTGTACATTTCGAGGCTTTGGAGCAAGGGTCTGCATTGAGAAGTCATCCTGAAGGATGCGGACCCTTGTTCTACAGGGTCAGCTATGATAAGCGTGCCAAATTACAAAAAGAATGTCAAATTTGATTCTCAATGTGTAAATCAAAGTAAATTTAAGTTGTTAAACTTTGTTTAAGAGCTTTTTGTTTTTTAGTCTGTAAGTGTTGTTTAGTCTTGTAAGTGTTTAATTTAGTTTTTAAGTAGGGTAAGTTGCCCGGTTGTGGCCATACTCGGGTTGTGGCCACCCCTGGTTATTTTTCGACATGGGGCAGATAGAGTCAATACGATAATTGATATTGATGTGCGATGCCAACACGATGTTTTTTGCCGATACCGACCGTCTACAGATGCATACGCGAAGTATCTATGATCGGTAACATTGTCTTGCGTGTTTTTGACAGCGCTGATGTAACTTCGTCTCGTGTACAAAGCACGGTTATTACAGTTTGGAATGGCAAAAAGGTGAGCGCAATATATGTTTGGAAAGAGAAAACATGGTATTTTTTTATTATATTTCGGTTTGATCGAAAGTTCTGCACCCAAAAAATTTTTTGATCATTTTTCGACAACACTGGTTTTCCCGGTTGTGGCCACCAAAATTTTCCCGGTTGTGGCCACCCCCTTCTTTATCGCGTAAAGGGCGTATTATGTAAACACATTGTTGAATATCGTTGTTTATGTTAACAAAATGATCATGAGGATGTTGGGAGGTTATTATACGTTGTTTTTTTTCATTACGTTGTTTATAATTCTCAGTTGTTTTATAAAATTGGACATTTAAGATGATATTGCGACAATAAGGTGTTGGAAATTCGTCATATAGCAGGAATTGTCTCTAGGACACTCGACCTGGCTTTAAATCCAAGCAAAATCAAGGCGGGTTTTCGATCAACCGGAATTTGTCCGTTTGATCCAGATATCTTCAGCGAAGTAGATTATATCGAAGCTGTCGAATACAACGAGAAAGAGATTGCCAATGAAGGTGATGACGAAAATTATCAACGCCAAATTGTCATGCTCGATGCAGCAGTTGGGAATGTCGAGAAAAGTGCCACCACACCTGAGCCATCTACATCGATAACTTCTCTATCGATTTTGAATTCCATAGGTCCTATGCAAGGAGCTCCCCCACGGAAACCTTCCAATTGTGGCAGAAAACCCATGAGAAGCGCCGTTCTCACTTCATCGTCAGTCCTCGCTGAATTAAAGGACAAAGCCACGAAGCGAGCCATCAATCAAGAAGCTAGAAACAATAAGTCGACACGAGGAAGGAGAACAGCAAAGCGAGGAGCTGCAGCAATGCCTGTCAAACCGGCGGCTAAACGAGCCAATACAAAGAAGACTCAACCAGCATCTCCTAATGATGAGGAGGAGGATCTCGACTTTTGCATTATTTGTATGAAGTTGTTGCCCGTTCGATTAACCGCCAACAACTCTATTAAATGCAACACGTGCCAAAGGCCGGTACATTTGAAGTGTTCTAATATGCAAACTCGATATTACACGTGCGAAAATTGCGAAACCGATGAAAAAAACTAATAATTTCATTGCCATTTCTTTTTTCCCAAAGTGTTTTTGAAACTTTTTCTTATTTTTGCAACTAAAAACATTGAAAATCAATAAAACTACTTTATCTAAACATCATGAGTCATTTTATTCCTATTATTTTTCTATTTTCAGAACATTTTCCAGGGGTGGCCACAACCGGGTAAAAAAAATTTTATCATTAAAAAAGGCAAATTTTTTAAAATTTAATAGCAACGTTGTTTTCTAAGAAAATTGAATTAATACTGGTATGAATAGTTAGCTAGGACTTCAAGTTTTCCATTGATATATATATTACCGCATAACTATGATTTTATCAAAAAGTTATGGCTAAAAAACGAAACTATGGCCACAACCGGGCAACTTACCCTAACTGTTATAAATAGTTTTTTCCCCAAAGAACTTTTTTCCATTTGAACAAAACACTAAAATGTCTATTATTCAAAAAATTAGTCCCGAAAGGACATAAATTCTCATAAAAATGTAAGCACTCTAACCGTTTGTAGGTGAAAAATTGTCGTATTGAGCAATGTATCCTAAGAAAATTAGTCTAAGTCAAATTATGTTAGCATAAGCTTTTGTAAATCTGTAAAGCAAACATTTAACAATAAACTCAATTCCAAATGAAATTATTAGTGCTCTGTGAATTCTTGTGACACAGACACACATCTTCAAATAATTTTTAATATCAGGAGTTGTTTAAGGCCATAGGGGCCCCATATACCGACATTTGTTTAATTTCTTTATGAAAACCGCCCCTTTGCCACGCCCACTTTTCAAATTTTTCAAAATTCTAATCGGAGGCTTAAATATACGCGCAAATTCTAAGTTTCATTGAAATATATGGAAAATGTGAGATTTTGGGGCAGTTTTAAGATTTTTGTGACAGACCCTAGTACTGGAGGCACCCCTAAAAATGGTCCGATCGGGTCCATTCACGAACTTGTTTTTACTCATGTCCCCGTGAGCACGCATACCAAATTTCGTGAAGATAGCTCAACTCCTTCGATAAGAAAACTGTATACAAACAGACAGACGGACATGGCTAAACCGAATCTCCTAGTGACTCTGATCATTTCTATATATATTTTGTATGGTCTATCTCGACTGGTTCTGGGTGTTACACACAACCCAACAAACGCAATATACCCTCGACACAAAGTGTGTCGGGTATAATGACGGAAGAGATTGTTTCGAAAGAGCAATGGAAGGAAGCTCTTAAGAGTAATAAGTTTTATGAGCTGTCCGACGATTCCGACAGCGAAATGGATGTTTATAACAGCGACAAGGACCGGGATCTGGATAAAGAGTCGCAGGAAAACACGATAATAAGAAAGAGGAAAGTACCTGCTAAGAAAGGGACCAGCATGCAAGCAACGAAAGCAGCGCCGACGGTAGCACCAAAAGCACCACCAAAAACAGCGAGAGCACCTGAAATTATATTGAGCAATGTAAACATTAAATTGGTGAGTGACAAGATTAGCAAGGCATTAGGCAATAGGCATTTTAATTTCATCCCTCGAAGGAATGGAAATATTGTTCTTAATATAAAGAATCTGGGGGACTTTTATAAAGTACGGGACCTGTTAGAAAAGGAGAATTTTCAATTCTTTACTTTTACTCCCAAGAGCGATAGGCCGGAGTAATTTATTTTAAAAAATTCCCCTCAGTACTACACTGAGGAACACATTTAGAAGGCTTTCGAAGTCTTCGAATCTGAAGCGCGCTTACTTAAAGTAAGCAAATTCAGAAATTCTTGGATCCTCCAATTCCAAATAGGATCTAATGTTAGCTCAATTTTGAGCATTAAATACCTAAATCAGGTCCGAGTTTATATCGAAAAATTCAGGAGCCATGGGGTGGTACAGTGCAAACGCTGTCAGCGTTATAACCACATGGCATCAAACTGCCACATGCCTTTTAGGTGTGTCAAATGTGGAGAGGGGCATGGTCCGAACAAATGCAAAATTCCGAAAAAGGAAGAAAATACAGAGGTATTTTCAGTTACCCTGAAAGACGGCACTGTCCAGCAGCAGGTTGGACAAAAAGTGCATTGCACTCTGTGCAATAAGGATGGGCACACCGCCAATTATAGGAATTGTGAGGTGTACAAAAAACTTATTTTGAAAAGGGAGGCCCAGAAGAATATAAAAGTCCCCCAGAAAGTGTTCCGTAAAGCGAATTTCGTTAAACCCACTAGAGTAGCAAATGTCCAGCAAGGCCTATCATTTGCCCAAGCTCTTGGAGCCACAACAGTAGAGTCCGTCCGCAAACAACCGCAAGTTGACGGCATCTCTTTTATTAATGAGGAATGAAGATCCCTTTTTGGAACAAGTCTGTCCGAGTGCTTATCTAGAACAAACGACTTTTTAAAAAGATATGCCCCAAATGCCCCGATAGAGGTTAGGTTTTTTCCTCTCAATGTGTTTAAATGGATAAGCGCAGCCTAAGCATTATCCATTGTAATGTAATTTCTCTTACAGGAGAAGTCAAAAGATCCGATCTTCAGGTATTTTTAGGAAAAATACAAACCCGACATCATGTCCGTCTGTGAGACCCGATTGGGATTAAGACACAAAATAAGCTTCAAAAACTATACCATTGTCCGCACGGATGGCGTAGTACCCGGTGAGGTAGGTTTAGCCCTTTTGATTTCGAATAAAATTAAATTTTCCTCCATTGAAATAAATGGCCTTGTCCGTCTGCAAGCTGTGGGGGTGAAAATTCACCAATCCAATGGGAAATACTTGAACGTATTCTCAGTGTTCTACCCCCATAACATAAATTTTATCGGCGTAACCGAAGATATCTGCAAATTATTCTTGTCAAATGACTCACCATCTATAATAGCCGGCGATTTCAACATGAGACATCCATTCTGGGGTGATTCCATCCAATGCTACCGCGGTAAAAATTTTTACAAGTGGTTTATCCACAACGCGTTAGAAAAGAAACTTCTTCCTATTAGGCCCCCTTTGCCCACTTTTCATAGGAACGATGTCCAAAAGACTTCTTTTTAATTTCAGACTCTCCAGATATTAGTATAAATAGTCCATTTGCCGCAAATTTAGATTATCCATCCGATCATACAGCCATCAAGCTAAAAATTTTCACCAATAGAACCCAAATTCCAGATAAAGTTGAATTTTTTAACTTCAATAGAACTAATTTTGATTCTCTTAACCGTAAACTCTCCGACTACTTAGATACAATAAATATTCCCGTTGAAAGGAATATTAATTGTGCAGAAGTAGATTTCCTTTTAAATAAATTTTCTGACATTTTCAAGCAAGCGCTTTTTGAGAGCACTCCCAAATGCCTCACATCCCCTGGTCAAGAAAATCTTCCATCGTATATATTTCAAAATAATAAGGAAAAGCACCGGCTCCGCAGGAAATGGTTTAGAAAGAGATATGACCCCAATGCTCACATCCTAAAATCTCACATTAAGTGGCTTTCTAGCGTTATAAAACGCCAAATCGAAGACTTTCGCAGTGAAAAACTCTGCACTAAACTTCGAAATCTCCAAATGAACAGCAGTTTGTTCAAAAATATAAATAGAGTAGTTGAAACTCTCACCAACAAGGAACTTCCTCCAGTTTTATGTGATTCGGTCACAATTATCGACAATGAAAAGAAGTCCAATGCCTTTGGTTCCTATTTTCAGTCAACATTCAATAATAACTGCCAGTCTATTCCTCTTAATAGAAAACAACCAATAGAAGACGCCGTGGCCTCTCTTGTTAACAATGTTCATGACATATGTCAGTTCAGTCCCGCAAATTCTGCAATAAGTCCGTCCGAAAATAATCATTTCTTGCAAATAAGCACAATCCAGAGCATACTCCGTCATCTCAACAATAAAAAGTCCTTCGGTTTTGATAAAATTTCCAATTTCGTTCTTAAAAGATGTGCCGCCTCCATAGCTCCACATCTGACAGCTCTTCTAAATCATTGTATTAATATTAGTTATTTTCCGAATGAATGGAAGATTGCGAACATCGTTCCTATTGCAAAGCCAGGTAAGGCTCCCAATAGACTAGATAGTTATCGTCCCATTTCACTCCTCTCGAACGTATCGAAAGTGTTTGAAATTTGCATTCTAAATAATTTAAAAAGAGATGCCGTCAACAAAAACATAGTGAAGGATTTCCAAATGGGTTTTCGAGAGGGCCACTCGACCCTTCATCCTCTGTTATATTTTTCTGACCACATAGTTGAAGCCACACACAATAGACATACAACTTTTGCAGTAATTATAGACGTAAAAAAGGCATTTGATTCCATTTATGTGAACGGTCTTACTAAATATAAATCCACATATTACAAAATTAATTAAATCATTTTTAACTAACAGAAAATTTAGGGTATCCTGTGGGGATAAAGTGTCGTCCGTTTTTGACATAACGTCAAGCGTGCCTCAAGGCGCGATACTCTCACCGACTTTATACAATTACTATTTGTCCGATTTGCCAATGCCAAATAATGATAGAGTCAAAGTTTTAGCGTATGCTGATGACATTGTTGTTTTCACTAGCGGTGCTAGTAGTAGAATTAGTTACAGGCTAATAAACGAGTATTGAAGCACTCTCCAGCAGTACTACAACGACTGGGGGGTCGCAATTAAAACGGAGAAGTGTGAAAGTATTCGTTTCTACGACACCTCAAATGTGTACAACAATTGTAGAAGCACCCCCTTACGCATACGCATAAACGAGGACATCATTCCAGAGAAAACGTCCGTTAGATATCTTGGGGTTTCTTTTAATAGGCACATAACTTTCAGTGAGCATGTTCAATATGTTATAAATAAATCTTTAGGGGCAGCCGTAAGGTGGAATACCATACTTCGTTCTTGCCATATCTCCAATTTTAAAGTTAAGAAAACCGTTTACACTGCCTTAGTTAGAAGCCAAATAACCTACGGCTTTCCTATTTGGTTTAATGTCCCTTCCTACCGTATGGAAGCCCTTTTAAGGTTTGAAAGAAAGAGCTTGAGGCATATGCTAGGTCTTTTTGGTGAATATGACATGCACGGCAATTATAGGTTTTATAGTAATAGTTCCCTGTATAATAGATCTCAACTTCCTCCGTTAGATGAATTTTTAATTAAGATAGGTCATAATTTCATTAAGTCACTCACCAATTGTGATAATCAGTTTATAAGAGGTATTTTAACAAAGAATAATAATGTAAATAGTAGATTAATATCGCCTCGAATATTTGGGCACCTTGTGAATAGTAATGTTTTCACCAATGTAAATAATGGTAGATCTTTTCATAAATCTAATACTGCGGAAAGATGGCAGTTAATAAATAATTCAATAAGCTCAGCAATATAAAGGCCTTAAGCCAGAAAACATATACATATATACATATACTCATTTTTTTGTTACTTTTGTTTTTTTTAGGATTAAGATTTAAATTTGAATGATGGTTTTTTATTACGCCACTAGGATTTTTCCATCACACAAGTGATATTTTAAGTTATTTGAAAATAATCAGCACTGATGTAAGCTTTATAATTTATTTTTATATACATACAGAAAACTTAGAGAGTTGACAAGCTGCAAGTTCGGCGCATACTTTTATTGAATTTTTCTAGAATTAAGTTTAAATATATTTCAAGTAGCATGTAATGAAGTGTAACTGCATTTTTTTGTTAAATAAAACTGAATTATGAATTATGAAATGAAATTATTAGTGCTCTGTGAGTTCTTGTGAAGTGAAAAACTAAAAAGTGAAAAAAAATGACTGGACGCGGTAAAGTTTAAACACCTAGCGCTAATTTACCTGACAACGGACTCAAAAGCCGTGTAAAGCCAACAATTAAACAATTAAATTGTCGAGCAAAAGAGGTAGTGACTCTAAAGTGCAAAAGCAAAGCGGAAAAAGTGAAAGTGGTTGTGCGTTGATCCTTAGCGCGAGAGGGTCGACCAAAGACAATAATAAAATGTCGCCTCCAAAAAAGGAACCGAAAATAACGGAGGAAGTTCTCACAAGGGAACAATGCAAGGAGGTACTGAAAAGCAATAAGTATTATGAGCTGTCCGACGATGCGGACAGCGAAATGGAACTAAGCCAAAGCGACAAGGAGCAGGAAAAGGATAAAGAGTCGCAGGATAGCCCTATATTGAGAAGGAAAATCCCTAACAGGAAGAAGACTGCAGCCCTAACCACTGAAGCAGTGCCGAAGGTCCCAGCACCATCTAAAGCAAGAATAGCACCTCAAATTATACTCAGCAATATTAATGTTAAGTTGGTGAGTGACAAAATTAGCAAAAAGATAGGGAATAGGCACTTTAATTTTATTCCTAGGAGGAATGGCAATATAGTTTTGAATATTAAAAACTTGGGGGACTTTTATAAAGTACGGGACCTACTAGTTCAAGAAAATATCCAATTCTTCACTTTTACTACAAAGAGTGACCGGCCCGAGTCATTTATTCTAAAAAACTTTCCTCAGTATTATACTGAGGAAGATATCAAAAAGGCTTTCGAAGCCTTTGAGTCCGAAGTTCGGCTCCTTAAAGTGAGCAAATTTAAAAATTCCTAGATCCTGCAATTCCAAAAGGGTTCAAATATTAACTCTATCTTGAGCATAAAGTTTCTGAACCAAGTTCGGGTCTATATAGAGAAATTTAAGAGCCATGGTCCACGTAAACGTAAACGCTGTCAGCGCTACAACCACATGGCATCAAATTGCAACATGCCTTTTAGGTGTGTCAAATGTGGGGAGGGACACGGTCCGAACAAATGCAGAATTCCGAAGAAAGAAGAAAATACTCAGGTATTTTCTGTCACCCTTAAGGACGGCACTGCCCAGCAACAAGTTGGACAAAAAGTTCATTGCACTCTGTGCAATAAAGACGGGCACACCGCCAATTATAAAAATTGTGAGGTGTATAAGAAACTAAAAAGTAAACGGGAGGCCCAGAAGACTGTAAAAGTCCCCCAACTACTAGTTCGTAAGGCTAACTTTGTAAGTCCACCTAGGGAATCAAAGCTTCAAGAAGGCCTATCATATGCCCAAGCAGTTAGGTCAGCAAATAGTGAATCCATCCGCAAGCAACCGCAAGTTGACGGCATCTCTTTTATTAATGAGGAATGCAGGTCTCTTTTCAATATGAGTCTGTCCGAATGCATTGCGAAAACAAATGGTTTTCTCAAGACTTACAATAAAAATGCTCCGAAAGAGGTTAGGCAAGAAAAACTCTTTGAGTTCTTCCTCTCAATGTGCCTTAATGGATAAGTGCAGCCTAAACGTTATCCATTGTAATGTTAGATCTCTGATAAAAGAGGTCAGAAGGTCCGATCTTCAAGTTTTTTTAAACAACTACAAACCTGATCTTATGTCCGTCTGCGAAACACGATTAGCCTTAAGACATAATGTCCATTTCAAGAACTACACTATTGTCCGTAAAGATCCTTTGACGCCCGGTGAGGTAGGGATAGCCATTTTAATATCCAACAAAATCAAATTTTCTTATATAGAAATAAAAGGTCTTGTCCGTCTGCAAGCTATGGGGGTGAAAATACACCAATCCAGTGGTACATGCATAAATTTCTTCTCAGCATATAATACCTGTAACTCAAGCTTCGACGGCTTTACTGGAGATATAGTCAAATTAACGTCACTAGATGACTCACCGTCTATAATATCAGGCGATTTTAATATGAAACACCCATTCTGGGGTGGTTCAGTCCAATGTCATCGCGGTAAAAATTTTTACGAATGGTTTATCCATAACGCGATAGACAAAAAACTTCTGCTGATAAAGCCCCTTTTGCCAACTTTTCATAGGAACAATGTCCGATCTTTCATTGATTTCTTCTTAGTTTCTGACTCCAACGATAAAAGTTTAAATAGCCCATTTGCCACTAATTTAGATTATCCATCCGACCACACAGCCATTAAATTAGGCATTTCTACCGATAGAACCCAAGTTCCGGAAAAAACTGAATTTTTCAATTTTAATAGAACAAATTTTGAATCACTTAATCAAAAGCTGTCAGACTACTTAGGTGCAATAAATATTCCCCTTGAAAGGAATATTAATTGTACAGAGATAATGAAGCTCTTCCAGCTTATATAATGCAAAATATTAAGGAAAAACACCGGCTTCGAAGAAAATGGGTTCGCAAGAGATATGACCCCAATGCTCTTATTTTAAGATCTCATATTAAGTTTCTCTCTAGCGTTATAAAACACCAAATCGAAGATTTTCGCAGTGAAAAATTCTGCACCAGACTTCGAAATCTCCAAATGAGCTGCAGCCTCTTCAAAAATATTAATAGAGTTGTTAAAAATCTCACCGACAAGGATCTCCCCCCCATTTTAAGTGACTTGAACACAATTGTTGATAACGAAAAGAAGTCCAATGCCTTTGGTTCTTATTTGCAGTCCACATTTATAAACAACTGCCAAACCATTCCTGTTCACAGAAAGCAAGTTATAGAAGACGCCGTAGTCTCTTTCATTAATAATGTCCGTAATGTATGCCAATTCAGTCCCGATAATTCTGAAACAAGTCAGTCGGAAAACAGCCATTTTGTGCAAATTAACACAGTCCAGACCATTATTAGTCAACTGAACAACAAAAAGTCCTTTGGTTTCGACCACATTTCTAATTTTGTTTTAAAAAAATGTGCCATTTCCATAGCTCCATATCTGACAGCTTTAATAAATCAGTGCATCAACATAAGCTATTTTCCCGATGAATGGAAGGTTGCGAACATTGTTCCTATAGCAAAGCCAGGCAAAGCTCCCAATAGACTAGATAGCTATCGTCCCATTTCACTCCTCTCGAACTTATCGAAAGTTTTCGAAATCTGCATTCTTAATAATCTTAAAATAGATGCCGTCAACAAAAACAAAGTTAAAGATTTCCAAATGGGTTTCCGTGAGGGCCACTCAACCCTACATCCCCTTCTTTATTTTTCTGACCACATAGTTGATGCCACATATAATAGCCATGGAACAATAGCAGTTTTTATAGATGTTAGGAAGGCTATCGATTCCATTTATGTGAATGGCCTTACCAAAAAATTAATTGATTTCAACATAAATCCGAATCTTACCAAATTAATTAAATCTTTTTTGACCGATAGGAAATTTAGAGTAACTTGTGGGGATAAATCATCATCTGTTTTTAATATAACGTCAAGCGTCCCTCAAGGGGAAATACTCTCACCTACTCTTTACAATTATTACTTGTCTGATTTGCCAATGCCAAACAACGACAGAGTCAAGGTTATAGCATATGCTGATGAAATTGTCTATCAACATAGAGAAATGTGAATGCATTCGTTTCTATGATCCCTTAAACGTTTACAAAAACTTTAGAATCGACCAATTAGGCATACGCATAAACAATGAAATTATTCCGGAAAAAACGACAGTTAAATATCTTGGAGTCACGTTTGATAGGCACCTAAAATTTAGCGAACATGTACAAAAAGTTATGAACAAATCATTAGCAGCGACCATAATATGGAATACCATACTTCGGTCTCGTCATATTTGCAATTTTAAAGTCAAGAAAACCGTTTACACTGCCTTAGTTAGGAGCCAAATGGCATACGGTTTTCCTATTTGGTTTAGCGTCCCTTCATATCGTATGAAAGCCCTATTAAAATTAGAAAGAAAGTGCTTGAGGCATATGCTAGGCCTTTTTGGGTCACATGACATGTACGGTAATTATAGATTTTATAGCAATAGCACCCTGTACAATAGATCTCAACTTCCTCCTTTAGATGAGTTTTTAATTAAAATAGGTCATAATTTCATGAAGTCACTCACCAATTGTGATAATCCATTTATAAGAAGTATTTTAGAAAAGGAAAACAATGTAAATAGTAGATTATTATCCCCAAGAATATTTGGGAACTTAGTAAATAGCAATGTTTTTAATATTGTAAATAATCATAGAAGTTTTTATAAGTCTAATTTTGAAGAAAGAATACAGTTAATAAGTACGGCTGAAATCTCGGCAATAATCAGGCCATAGGCCGAACACAGCCATATATACATATACACATTTTTTTTGTTGATTTTGTTTTTTTTAGGATTAAGGTTGTAAATCTGAATAATGGTTTTTACTTATGCCACTAGGCTTTTTCCATTACTTATGACTTATGAAATGAAGCAAGCTTTATTTTATTATATACAAAAACTTAGAGAGTTGATAAGCTGCAAGTACAGCGCATACTTTTATTGAATTTATCTAGGTCAAATCTAAGAACTGCAGCATTAACCCTTTTCACGATATAAAGGTTTTTAAAGCAACTCAAATCGGAGATTCGTTATACACATAATAAAGCTGGAAATGGAATTGAAAAATTCACTTGTTTTTGTTGTTAAAAGTGAAAGTGAACTCATCGATTTGAAAATATTGGGAATCAATTCCACCATCCCTTCTGGTTTGATCCCTCACTGACGTACGGGGCATCGCGCTCTATAATTGGTACATTGAAAATTGCTTGGAGAAGCGAATTAAAATGATTAAGCCCAGAGAACCTACCTTCAAAAGAGGGTCAATAAATTCATATATAGATCTCTTCTTTATATCGGATTCCATATCTATAAAAAGTAGAAGCAATTACCTGCGAAATCTTGGATTTTTTTCTGATCACGCAGCGTTAGAACTAAAAATATATTGCTCAAATACGCTTGCTAGCAATAAACCATCAATGCTCAATTTCAATAAAACCAATTTCTGCAAATTTAATAAAAATTTAAAACAAGAACTGAGGGCTATAAACATTCCAAGCACGATAAATCTGAATAAGGATGAGATCGACAGATATGTGGAACTCTTTGAAAATGCTTTTGAGAGGACACTTAGGAAATGCACGCCGACAATAAAAACGAACAACTATTTAACGGGCTCTGGAAAACTGTTTGAATTGCACAAGAGGAAGAAGCGATTAAGAAGAGTAATCTTCAAAAAAATTGGTGAAAACCGAAATTTAATTAAGCATCTCAAGAGCATTTTGAAAGAACTAAACAAAGAAATTCAAGCTGAAATCGATAGAATAAAGAAAAAAAAATTCGAATATCAGATCTCAAACATCCGAAACAACAATCAATTACACTGTGCGACAGCAATTTTCGGGCCCAAACCAAACCAATTGCAAATGAAAGTACACATGTGGAATAGTAAAACCTCAACTGGTTTTTGGTCTGGCAGGCTACAATTTTTTTTACAGTGTATTAAAATTTCGCAATATTGGTCATATACCATACTAAAAAATATGGTAAATCTAGTATAAATATATAAATACTTGAGAAAAGTGTAACCAAATTTAACTGATGTATTTGATGTATACTATATCAAATAAAACTCGGAGTTGTTTTTGGTGGAAAAAGAGCTGGGCTCTTAAAAAAAGCACCCGTTTCATTAATATAGCTTTTCTCAAGTAGGTTTAACCCATAGGTGCTCAATGTCTTTGACAACCCCCAGTGAAATTTTCCAAGGAATATTTTTGTGGAACATATTAACCCTTTAATACCCAGTTTAAGAAGGCTTTTGAACAGTTTTTGGAAAACTGGGTTAAATAGTCACATAACGGTGGGGTTTAACGGGTTAAAATGTTCTACAAAAAAATTTATCATTGAATTTTACTAAAAGTCTTCTCAGACGAATTTTAAGAAAAATCAATATTTATACTAGATTTACCATATTTTTTAGTATGGTATATGACCAATCTTGCGAAATTTTAATACACTGTAAAAAAAATTGTAGCCTGCCAGACCAAAAACCTAAACCAGTTGAGGTTTTACTATTCCACATGTGTACTTTCATTTGCAATTGGTTTGGTTTGGGCCCGAGCCGATGACCTGAAAATTGTCGCACTGTGTTATTTAAAGAAATTAAAAAAATTTCAAAGCAACACAATAACAATAGCCATCGAATCTGACGGGAAGCTTATTATTGAGGACAAACAAAAAGCTGAAATTTTTGGTAAAATTTACGAGAAAACTTTTTGTAATGTCGGAAATATATCTGAAGAAAGAGCAGAATTTGTAAAAAATAGTATAGCTGACATCGAAAGCAACAATGAGAAAATTGTAGACTTTAACGATCATAACGCAATTAACGCCAAAAGCATTTGCAGCTATTTCTGTAATAAAGCTGACATTGAACAGCTGTTGAAAAGCCTCAATAATAAAAAGTCTTTCGGATTCGATGGCATCTCAAATTTTTTAATGAAGAAATGTTATAAAACAATATCGCATTTCCTTTGCATATTGTTCAATCAGCGTTTAAATGAGCATTATTTTCCAAAAAGATGGAAAATTGCAAAAGTCTCTCCAATACTAAAGCCAGGAAAAAACTCGAGTAAAGCAGACAGCTATAGACCGGTTTCACTACTATCGAATGTAGGAAAGGTGTTTGAAGCACATATACACAACATTCTTAATGAAGGGATGGAATCACTTGAAGCTTTAAAAGATTTCCAAATGGGATTTAGAAGGGGATATTCAACCATCCACCCACTATTATGTTTAACAGACAAAATCCAGCGAGCAATGACCAATAAACGAGCGACTGTTGCGGTTCTACTTGACGTAGAAAAAGCGTTTGACTCCATATATATTCAGGACTAATTTTAAAACTCAAAACCAGAGGTTTTAAAGAGTTTGAATTAGCAAAAGAAGTGCTAAAGAAAAATAAAAATCAATTTTATACTTTTACACCAAAGTGGGAAAGTCCATTTACTTTTGTATTAAAAAATTTTCCGGAATACTTTGATTCCAATGATGTTTTCGAATCTTTCGCTCCATTTAATGATGACATAAAAATAATTAAAATCGTGAAATTTCATAAATCTTGGCTAATACAAGTGAATAAAAATTCAAACATTGAGCTCCTTCTGAGCATTAAGTTTCTGAGACAGGTTCGTGTGTATATTGAAAAATTTGAGAAAACTAATATCATACAATGTAGGAACTGCCAGCGACTTGGTCACTCGGCAATCAACTGCAATATGCAGTACAGATGTGTAAAATGCACTCAAAATCATATGGTTGGGGAATGTGCGATCCCAAAGCGAGAAAACAATAACGAACGCTCCAGTTTTATTAATCCTGAAGGAACTTTAGTTGAAAAAATCGGCAAGCCTGTGGCATGCGTCTTATGTAACGCAGAGGGACATACTGCTAACTACAGGAAGTGTACGATATATCTTGCTTACAAGAATAGAAAATCAGAACTAAAGGCTCAAAAAGAGCAAAGATTACCAATAAAAGTATTAAATCAGGTTAATAGAGTGCAGAAAGACTTCTCTTTTTCTGACGCCGTTCGATCCGGGCTACATTCACAAAAAACTCGCCCAATAAATGCTGTGTCCGTAAATGGAACAAACTTCATTAATAAAGAATGTCTGGATGCCTTTGGTATCCCTCTCAGTCAATGTTTAGCAATAACAAATAAATTTATGGAGGAGTACAGCGTTAGTGATACTAAAGAAATTAAACAGCAAAAGCTGTTTAATTACTTCATAAACATCTGTAGTCATTCTAAAAACAAATAATGGAAATACAAAAAATAAAAATTATAGAATTAAACACTAGATCATTAGTATCTGAACACAAGCAATTCGAATTTCGAAACCTGCTTGATAATGAAAGCCCAGATTTGGCCCTATTATCTGAAACAAGATTAAAAAAAAAAAACACAATGTATCGTTCCCAGGATACAATATTATACGTAGCGAAAAGTCAAGAATAAACGAGGTTGGCACTGCAATAATTATTAAAATAGACTTAAAATCAGGGTTCGTATTTGAACATACATGTGCTGCTCATGTTCGATCATTTCCCTTTTTTCTCATGAGCAAAGTATTCGGATAAAACACATGACATATAATGCACATGAGTATGTTTCGAAAATCTTATACATTGAACATGTTCGATCGAGAAGTGTTCAGTTCACACAGAAAATTTTCATGTTCATAAAAGATTCTATTTTGAACACAGTGTTCTTTACGTGTTCAATGTTCAGATGTTTTCATGTTCAATTCATGTTCATGTTCAGCTCAAACAGAACATTTTGAAAATTGAACATTATGTATGCTTTGCGTTTTTTCTAAAAACTTTTTTGCGTTCAGACGTGTTCAAAGTTTTTCAAAATTGTTTTCCATAAATTCATTTTACAAAAATGGACGAAAAGCAATTGTTTGAAGTGTTGAAGGAGGCCAATAAAACCAAGTGCTTAACTTGCGGAAAGGTTTTAAGTGGTACGACTAAATCAAACATTAAACGGCATTACAAATTAGTGCACAAAGAATTAATAAATAATGAGCAAGAGGAATCGGTCGAAAATGTGTTAAAAAAAAAAAAAAACTTTGTAGCACGGTGAGCATCGAAATTGATAAAAACGAGTTCTTAAAATGTTGTGTAGGCCTTGTTACCGTTAAAAACTTACCATTTAGACTTTTTGATGACGATGATTTCTTCAAAAAGTTGATCAAACCGTACGAACAAAAATTCGGAACTAATATAAATTCGAGAAATATTGTGGAATTAATGACCACATCAAGTGTTAACATACAAAAAATATTAACCAAAAGACTGCATAATAAGTTAATTTCCCTAAAAATCGACATTGCTAGTAGAATGGAGAAGAGCATACTTGGTATTAATGTGCAATATATAAAGGACTTCAAAATACACGTTAATACTCTCGGTAAGAGCCTTAATTTATATGTATATAAATATCAAAAACTTAAATAACTTGATTTATTAATTAATTAAATTCATTTTTAAAGGAATGATTCAACTATATGGGAGACATAAGGCAACCTAATAAAAGATGATATATTTTTCGATATATAATTAAGCCCAATTATGGTTAACAATTAAGAGCTTTAGATTAAGCTGGCAAAAGTACGAAAAGTATAATTTTAAGCGACGCAGACAGTGTTGAATTTGGCCGCAAAGTTTGTGTAACATACCAATGCTAAATGCAACAAAGTTAGTGTCAAAGTAAAGCATGTCGATGAAATAAATGCTCTTTATTTTTTCCTCTAAGTATTCGAAATTGTTTAAAGAATACCGTTAAAAAAATTAAATTTGTGGATTATTTCTAATTTTAAATAGCATTTAAAAGCTGTAACGTACCAACGCTTTCATGATTGTTAGCCTGACAAGGTACCGGTCGCAGTTTCAAATGTGCTAAGATCTATGTAACTTGAAAATTAGTATGTACATTTTTTATTCGGGCATGTGATAGGATTCCCTTTCCCCAAATTTTTGGGAAATGGAATTTCGTTCCTTCAATATTTTGAAGAATGTATGGAAATTTTGAAAGAAATGACATTGTCAAAAACAAAAGAGCGGCTATACGATAAAATTTTCGAATTAAAAAATTTCGAACATATTTAAATTCCCGAGTATTTATTTCAATTTCCCGGGGAAATGAATTCCCGGGAATCCAATCACACACCTGATTTTTTATATTTGTTGGATAGAAGTCTTTGATATGCACAAACCATCCAAACCATCAAAATTTCCCAAAGGGGGGTGCAAACCCGATATAGCACCCGTCGATCCAACCCTGTTTTGGACATATACAGTTTTAAAGGATAAATGATCACGCCTAATTTTTTTACTTGATGAGCAGGAGGTACCCTCATTTGATGAAACACCTGGGTGTTTCAAACAGATGCAAAAAGATAGTATTCCCGGCACACAAAGTCTGCCGGGCATAAAAAGCTTCTATACTATTCAGAAGGTTAATTTTATAGATTTAGGTCAAATCTTTTGTAAAAATTTTTTTTACTTTGATATCTCTATGACAGTTCGATTTCAAAAATTTTTATGTAACATACCAACGTAACGTACCAACAGGCGTATAATATTTTTTTAAATTTATCAACACATATTTCTTGGGTTTTTTAATGCAAATCATCGAAAGTAACCTTTTTTACATAATTCATAAAAATTTTGTAAAACTACATTCAGTAGGAGAGCAGAGTTTTCACAATATCTGCCGCTCTCTCAAAACAGCTAGAAAAATTTGTAACGTACCAATGCCTTTAAATCAGCATTACCAGGATGCCCCATGGACTTTTTTCAAAATTAAATATTGTGTTTTCTAGAACTCATGCCTATCTTTATTTACTGGAAAAGCTCAACATCGTGTTTAAAATACTTTAGAAGTTATGTGCCCAAAATTAAAAAAAGTGTAACGTACCAACAAATGGAATTGCCCATATGAAGGCTAAAATAATATGTTGGAGAAAAAACCGAGTATTCGCTTAAAAAACCCGATTTATTCGATATTCGAAAAATCAGTTTTGAGAAAAAACCGCCTCGCAAAGCGCGAAAAAAACCGGGCGGTTAACCGATCGGTTAACCGAATCAATCACCCTACTCTCAATGTGCCTTAATGGATAAGTGCAGCCTAAACGTTATCCATTGTAATGTTAGAACTCTGATAAAAGAGGTCAGAAGGTCCGATCTTCAAGTTTTTTTAAACAACTACAAACCTGATCTTATGTCCGTCTGCGAAACACGATTAGCCTTAAGACATAATATCCATTTCAAGAACTACACTATTGTCCGTAAAGATCCTTTGACGCCCGGTGAGGTAGGGATAGCCATTTTAATATCCAACAAAATCAAATTTTCTTATATAGAAATAAAAGGTCTTGTCCGTCTGCAAGCTATGGGGGTGAAAATACACCAATCCAGTGGTACATGCATAAATTTCTTCTCAGCATATAATACCTGTAACTCAAAGCTTCGACGGCTTTACTGGAGATATAGTCAAATTAACGTCACTAGATGACTCACCGTCTATAATATCAGGCGATTTTAATATGAAACACCCATTCTGGGGTGGTTCAGTCCAATGTCATCGCGGTAAAAATTTTTACGAATGGTTTATCCATAACGCGATAGACAAAAAACTTCTGCTGATAAAGCCCCTTTTGCCAACTTTTCATAGGAACAATGTCCGATCTTTCATTGATTTCTTCTTAGTTTCTGACTCCAACGATAAAAGTTTAAATAGCCCATTTGCCACTAATTTAGATTATCCATCCGACCACACAGCCATTAAATTAGGCATTTCTACCGATAGAACCCAAGTTCCGGAAAAAACTGAATTTTTCAATTTTAATAGAACAAATTTTGAATCACTTAATCAAAAGCTGTCAGACTACTTAGGTGCAATAAATATTCCCCTTGAAAGGAATATTAATTGTACAGAGATAATGAAGCTCTTCCAGCTTATATAATGCAAAATATTAAGGAAAAACACCGGCTTCGAAGAAAATGGGTTCGCAAGAGATATGACCCCAATGCTCTTATTTTAAGATCTCATATTAAGTTTTCTTAGCGTTTAAAAACCCAAATCGAAATTTTCGCAGTGAAAAAAATTCCACCAGACTTCGAAATCTCCAAATGGTGCAGCCTCTTCAAAAATATTAATTAGAGTTGTTAAAAATCTCACCGACAAGGATCTCCCCCCCATTTTAAGTGACTTGAACACAATTGTTGATAACGAAAAGAAGTCCAATGCCTTTGGTTCTTATTTGCAGTCCACATTTATAAACAACTGCCAAACCATTCCTGTTCACAGAAAGCAATTATGAAGACGCCTATCTCTTTCATTAAAATTCCGTAATTATGCCAATTCATCCCAAATTCAAACAAGTCTGGAAAACAGCCATTTTTAAATTAACCATCCAGACCATTAATCAACTGAACAACAAAAAGTTTTTTTCCCACATTTCTAATTTTGTTTTAAAAAAATGTGCCATTTCCATAGCTCCATATCTGACAGCTTTAATAAATCACGCATCAACTAACTATTTTCCCGATGAATGGAAGGTTGCGAACATTGTTCCTATAGCAAAGCCAGGCAAAGCTCCCATAGACTAGATAGCTATCGTCCCATTTCACTCCTCTCGAACTTATCGAAAGTTTTCGAAATCTGCATTCTTAATAATCTTAAAAGAGATGCCGCCAACAAAAACAAAGTTAAAGATTTCCAAATGGGTTTCCGTGAGGGCCACTCAACCCTACATCCCCTTCTTTATTTTTCTGACCACATAGTTGATGCCACATATAATAGCCATGGAACAATAGCAGTTTTTATAGATGTTAGGAAGGCTTTCGATTCCATTTATGTGAATGGCCTTACCAAAAAATTAATTGATTTCAACATAAATCCGAATCTTACCAAATTAATTAAATCTTTTTTGACCGATAGGAAATTTAGAGTAACATGTGGGGATAAATCATCATCTGTTTTTAATATAACGTCAAGCGTCCCTCAAGGGGAAATACTCTCACCTACTCTTTACAATTATTACTTGTCTGATTTGCCAATGCCAAACAACGACAGAGTCAAGGTTATAGCATATGCTGATGAAATTGTCTATCAACATAGAGAAATGTGAATGCATTCGTTTCTATGATCCCTTAAACGTTTACAAAAACTTTAGAATCGACCAATTAGGCATACGCATAAACAATGAAATTATTCCGGAAAAAACGACAGTTAAATATCTTGGAGTCACGTTTGATAGGCACCTAAAATTTAGCGAACATGTACAAAAAGTTATGAACAAATCATTAGCAGCGACCATAATATGGAATACCATACTTCGGTCTCGTCATATTTGCAATTTTAAAGTCAAGAAAACCGTTTACACTGCCTTAGTTAGGAGCCAAATGGCATACGGTTTTCCTATTTGGTTTAGCGTCCCTTCATATCGTATGAAAGCCCTATTAAAATTAGAAAGAAAGTGCTTGAGGCATATGCTAGGCCTTTTTGGGTCACATGACATGTACGGTAATTATAGATTTTATAGCAATAGCACCCTGTACAATAGATCTCAACTTCCTCCTTTAGATGAGTTTTTAATTAAAATAGGTCATAATTTCATGAAGTCACTCACCAATTGTGAAAATCCATTTATAAGAAGTATTTTAGAAAAGTAAAACAATGTAAAAGTAGAATATTATCCCCAAGAATATTTGGGAACTTAGTAAATAACAATGTTTTTAATAATGTAAATAATCATAGAAGTTTTTATAAGTCTAATTTTGAAGAAAAAATACAGTTAATAAGTACGGCTGAAATCTCGGCAATAATCAGGCCATAGGCCGAACACAGCCATATATACATATACACATTTTTTTTTTGTTGATTTTGTTTTTTTTAGGATTAAGGTTGTAAATCTGAATAATGGTTTTTACTTATGCCACTAGGCTTTTTCCATTACTTATGACTTATGAAATGAAGCAAGCTTTATTTTATTATATACAAAAACTTAGAGAGTTGATAAGCTGCAAGTACAGCGCATACTTTTATTGAATTTATCTAGGTCAAATCTAAGAACTGCAGCATAAACCCTTTTCACGATATAAAGGTTTTTAAAGCAACTCAAATCGGAGATTCGTATACATAACATAATACAAGCTGGAAATGAAAAATTCACTTGTTTTTTCGTTTGAAAAAGAAGAAATTACTAGATCGATTTGAAATACTGGGTCTTCAATTTCCACCATCCCTTCTGGTTTGATACTAGAACTGACGTAAGGGGCATCGCGCTCTATAATTGGTACATTGAAAATTGCTTGGAGAAGCGAATTAAAATGATTAAGCCCAGAGAACCTACCTTCAAAAGAGGGTCAATAAATTCATATATAGATCTCTTCTTTATATCGGATTCCATATCTATAAAAAGTAGAAGCAATTACCTGCGAAATCTTGGATTTTTTTCTGATCACGCAGCGTTAGAACTAAAAATATATTGCTCAAATACGCTTGCTAGCAATAAACCATCAATGCTCAATTTCAATAAAACCAATTTCTGCAAATTTAATAAAAATTTAAAACAAGAACTGAGGGCTATAAACATTCCAAGCACGATAAATCTGAATAAGGATGAGATCGACAGATATGTGGAACTCTTTGAAAATGCTTTTGAGAGGACACTTAGGAAATGCACGCCGACAATAAAAACGAACAACTATTTAACGGGCTCTGGAAAACTGTTTGAATTGCACAAGAGGAAGAAGCAAGTATTACAGTATGGGAAAGCCTGTCAAAATGCTATATGGCTCCAAATGGTGTGGTGAAGTTGAGTTAAAATCAGCTGACTGTCAAAAATAAGTCGAGAAATTTGCGATTTTTAAACATGCCGTAACTTTATATTTTGACCCTTTTTAAGTAAAATTGAAGTTGCAAACAACAAAGTAGAGATGCTCCTTCATTTTAGAGTACATTTGAGTATCTGCGACCCCCGCAAATCAGTATTCAATATTGCATTTAAATTGAACGACTTCGTCAGCGATGCACAAATACTCTAAGCGCAAAGCTTTTATCGATACTGAACCGAGTACTCAAAAGAATTCTTAAAACAAAATAAAACCAAATAAAAAGCAATTATAATTGTTTTTAGCAAGATAGTTCAACATTAAAGGAATTTAAATATTTTTAAAATTCATGTTTCAAAATGAAAAAAGTAAGGGTGTTATAGTAAAGCGAACCAGACCATAGTATACCCTACACAGATAAACAGCTATATATTTTTTAATCGGAGGCTAAAACAAAGCTCAAATTCTTCATTTCACAAAAATGTGTCGAAAGCTCGTGACTTTACACAAATCAGATGATTTTTGAGGCAGACTCTAACGCTGGAGGTACCCCTAAAAATCGGCCGATTAAATCAATTTTTGTAGAGGATGTCAACGATTAAAAAATAAGTATTTATGCCGTCTTTGTTTCAAGCGCCATCTGAATTTTGGGTGTAAAATTCAATTTTCGAATAACGCCGAAATTCTCATTTCTAAAAGCTAAACGTTCAAATTGTAGTCGGTTACTATTTTCACCATCGATTTGCACTATTGACTCGTTCCATTTGGCACCATCTGTTGTCCATGGATGCCAAACTAACGTCTAAATTAAACAAGACCAAAAACTCGGAAATCAGTTTTTTGTAGTACGTGAATTTTTCTATTACTAAAAAGAAAAAATAAATGTTAAAATAAATTCTACAGTTTCAAATGGTACAAACATTCTTAAAAAAATCTTTATAATATCTGATTTTCTCTGTTTATAAATGAAAAAAATCTCTAAAAAAAACTAACTGCTTGTACGTGCCCAATTTCTAGAGACGACAACAATGCCCAAAGAGGCATCGTGGTGGATTGCCTGGTTTGCCGTGTGGTTGTTGTTGCCTTTGGTGAATTGCCTATTAGCTTTGTTGAATTGCCTATTAGCTCGTTTCTCATACTGTAATACTTGGGAAGAAGCGATTAAGAAGAGTAATCTTCAAAAAAATTGGTGAAAACCGAAATTTAATTAAGCATCTCAAGAGCATTTTGAAAGAACTAAACAAAGAAATTCAAGCTGAAATCGATAGAATAAAGAAAAAAAAAATTCGAATATCAGATCTCAAACATCCGAAACAACAATCAATTATTTAAAGAAATTAAAAAAATTTCAAAGCAACACAATAACAATAGCCATCGAATCTGACGGGAAGCTTATTATTGAGGACAAACAAAAAGCTGAAATTTTTGGTAAAATTTACGAGAAAACTTTTTGTAATGTCGGAAATATATCTGAAGAAAGAGCAGAATTTGTAAAAAATAGTATAGCTGACATCGAAAGCAACAATGAGAAAATTGTAGACTTTAACGATCATAACGCAATTAACGCCAAAAGCATTTGCAGCTATTTCTGTAATAAAGCTGACATTGAACAGCTGTTGAAAAGCCTCAATAATAAAAAGTCTTTCGGATTCGATGGCGTCTCAAATTTTTTAATGAAGAAATGTTATAAAACAATATCGCATTTCCTTTGCATATTGTTCAATCAGTGTTTAAATGAGCATTATTTTCCAAAAAGATTGAAAATTGCAAAAGTCTCTCCAATACTAAAGCCAGGAAAAAACTCGAGTAAAGCAGACAGCTATAGACCGGTTTCACTACTATCGAATGTAGGAAAGGTGTTTGAAGCACATATACACAACATTCTTAATGAAGGGATGGAATCACTTGAAGCTTTAAAAGATTTCCAAATGGGATTTAGAAGGGGATATTCAACCATCCACCCACTATTATGTTTAACAGACAAAATCCAGCGAGCAATGACCAATAAACGAGCGACTGTTGCGGTTCTACTTGACGTAGAAAAAGCGTTTGACTCCATATATATTCAGGACTAATTTTAAAACTCAAAACCAGAGGTTTTAAAGAGTTTGAATTAGCAAAAGAAGTGCTAAAGAAAAATAAAAATCAATTTTATACTTTTACACCAAAGTGGGAAAGTCCATTTACTTTTGTATTAAAAAATTTTCCGGAATACTTTGATTCCAATGATGTTTTCGAATCTTTCGCTCCATTTAATGATGACATAAAAATTATTAAAATCGTGAAATTTCATAAATCTTGGCTAATACAAGTGAATAAAAATTCAAACACTAAGCTCCTTCTGAGCATTAAGTTTCTGAGACAGGTTCGTGTGTATATTGAAAAATTTGAGAAAACTAATATCATACAATGTAGGAACTGCCAGCGACTTGGTCACTCGGCAATCAACTGCAATATGCAGTACAGATGTGTAAAATGCACTCAAAATCATATGGTTGGGGAATGTGCGATCCCAAAGCGAGAAAACAATAACGAACGCTCCAGTTTTATTAATCCTGAAGGAACTTTAGTTGAAAAAATCGGCAAGCCTGTGGCATGCGTCGTATGTAACGCAGAGGGACATACTGCTAACTACAGGAAGTGTACGATATATCTTGCTTACAAGAATAGAAAATCAGAACTAAAGGCTCAAAAAGAGCAAAGATTACCAATAAAAGTATTAAATCAGGTTAATAGAGTGCAGAAAGACTTCTCTTTTTCTGACGCCGTTCGATCCGGGCTACATTCACAAAAAACTCGCCCAATAAATGCTGTGTCCGTAAATGGAACAAACTTCATTAATAAAGAATGTCTGGATGCCTTTGGTATCCCTCTCAGTCAATGTTTAGCAATAACAAATAAATTTATGGAGGAGTACAGCGTTAGTGATACTAAAGAAATTAAACAGCAAAAGCTGTTCAATTACTTCATAAACATCTGTAGTCATTCTAAAAACAAATAATGGAAATACAAAAAATAACAAGTAAGAAAGCTAAAGTCGGTCAAGCCCGACTTTGAAATACCCAGCGTCCCGACATTATGAGCGCACTATGTTTTGCTTCTCTATTTGTGGGCGTGGCAGTGGGAGGGCAACATAAATTATTTCCCTACACCCTTCATTCGCCTTGGTGAACCTATGTTGCGAATTTGAAGCTTCTACGCCTTTTACTTCGGAAGTTACGAAAAATCTTTATTTGTGGGCGTGGCAGTGGGCGGGCCACAAAAATTTTTTCCGACACCTTTCATTCGCCTTGGTGAACCTATGTTGCGAATTCGAAGCTTCTACGCCTTTTACTTCGGAAGTTACGAAAAATCTTCATTTGTGGGCGTGGCAGTGGGCGGGCCATAAAAAAATTTTCCTACACCTTTCATTCGCCTTGGTGAACCTATGTTGCGAATTTGAAGCTTCTACGCCTTTTACTTCGGAAGTTATGAAAATTGTCTATTTGTGGGCGTGGCAGTGGGCGGGCTACATAAATTTTTGTTACTACACCTTTCATTTGCCTTGGTCAACCTATGCTGCGAAGTTGAAGCTTCTACGCGTTTTACTTCACAAGTTACGATAAGCCCTTATTTTTGGGCTTATTTGTGGGCGTGGCTCGAGGAGGGCGGCGTCCATTTTTTGCCAGGATATGTCCCTTTGCGTAGTTTACCAGTACACCAAATATCAATGGAATGTTTTGAGTGGTTCGCAAGTTACAAGCATTTTACTGAAAACACATTATATTCATTTGTGGGCGTGGCAGTGGGCGGATGTCTCCCATTTTTACTTAGGATCATACTCGGATCCCGATATACCTGTGTGCCAAATTAAACTACGGAAAAAAAATTTTTTCGAATTTTTTAAATAAACTCCAGCAGTATTTCGGCTGGGGATAAAAATTAATAGAAAAATTCGAACCAAAAGACAAAAAATTGCTGCCTGTAAAAAAAGAAACCCAAAATATTCAGGTAAAAAAAAATCAAATAAAAAAAAAAGAAAGTCAAAACTTTAACTCTTGATAAGTCCCAAATTTTAAAGACCACCGAAATTGTTTTAAATAAGCCAAACGCGATGGAAGGAATTCCTCCAACAAAAAGCAATTTGTGGTGAACCCCTTTTCTCATTCACGTACCTTTGAACGGCCATTACCCAAAATAGTCGGCGTCAAGGAGATTTTTATTTAGGTTTATTAAATAACCCAAAATTATTGAAGATTTTTTTCGAAAATATGAGTCAGTGGCAATCGCGGAACTAAATAAAGTATAAAAAAGGGAGGATTCGTTCTTTTGTACTTTCAAGTAAAATTCGGTAGGAATGAAGTTTTCCTTTCGAGTTTTTTTTCTTGTAACCCGGAAAAGTTGGAATGTTCCGATATCCCGAATAAATAAACTTATTTAAGGGAAAGTTTCGAATACAAAACCAAGAGGAAAATATTGTGGGTTAATTACCCAATATTGGAACTTTAAAAATTAACAGGTAATAATAGATTCCAGCCTGAAGGCGGTTTCACGAGGTAGTTTTTCTAAGACCTTTCGTTTGTATTTAGGGTTAATACAATAACGAAGAGTATCCTTTGATTGTCCTGGAGTTTTAAATAAGCCTAATTCCTAGGTGGTTCCGTCCAAAAAACCATTAAGATCGAAGTTGAGCCACCCTGGGGAGTTCTTTCATAATAAAACGCTACCTGAACCATTGCAAAATTTGGGAATGTAAGAGGATTTTTCCCAACGAGGGGAGTAGCTTTCCAACCCAAATACGTGGCGACTCACAAATTAAATTAGGGTTTTTTTTTTTTACGGTGATATTAAAATTTTTGATTAACCTGGAAATACGTACAAAGAACTAAATTATTTAAAAAAAAAAAAAGGGGGGATTCTTTTGTCTTTAGTAATTTGAATACGTTAACCCCTTTTAGTTTTTTTTTTTTGGAAAATTGTTTAAAAATTATTTTTAAAGAAAAACGATTAAGTGACCGAAATAAGGTTGGTAAAGCTAGAATCCGGAATAAGGATTTCCTAATTAATTTTTTTATGGTTTATTACAATATTGTTCTTGTAAACAATTTAGTACCGATGCTGAGTATCACCAGGCGTTTGAGGTTGCGGGTTCACGAGTGCTGAGTAAGTACATCCAATAAATTTCAAAAAAGTATGAACATTATTTGAATTAATTACTATTAAGAAGAAGAATAACCTAGTAAAATGCTATGGACTTTTTTTTTAAATATTTGGTGCTCTCCTAGGGGTTCATACAAAAAAAAAGTTCGATTCGAGCCAAGGGAGGTTGAAGAGGCCTGGGCGGCCAAGTATAGCATTCATTAATGAAAAAACAAAACTTGGAACCTCGCTATAAGGTTTTTTTTTGGTGTTTTTTTAATTAAAGTGGGAGTCGAATTTGTTTTCAACGTTATGGAGTAAGGGCCCATTTAGTCAATTGGAGGCTAGTAAACTGGTCACCCCGCTTTGTAATTTAGGTGGACGTTTTTTTTTTGAATTAAATACGTTTTGTTTGAAATTTAAAATTTTTTTTTGAAAACCCTTAAATGGGTCAGGTTAACTTTAATGAAGAAATCTTTCTAAGGAAGTAATTGTTTACTGTGGTAATCAATTTTTTTTTGTTCTTCAAATTAAGTAATTTTGGTTAACTAAACCCCCTTTTAAAATGAAATTTCTGTGTGAAAATTTTAAAAATTAAGATTTTATGGGTAAGGGCAAACCGAATGAAGTTCCAGTCCGAAAACATTTGTTGTTAAAGTTAAGAAGCAATAAGTTTTTTTTTTCAAAAAAGTTTTGTTTAAAATGGAATTTTAAATAATTTTTCGTGTGAATCAATTTTACCCAAGTCAATGGAAATTAATCATAAAAAGGGTAAAAAGCTTGGGTAAATGTCACCCGCCCAAGCAACACGGTGGAATGGTAGCGGACATTATCCCCGAACATAATCAATTTCCAAAGATTAAATATTCCGAAATTCTCTTTGCTATCTTCGTCTCTTTGTATCATGGTAGTGTACCAGCTCCCAACTTGAAATGCACTAATTTTGTAAAACCAATTGGAAATTGTGAAAGGGATTTATTGACACCAAAGCTGCATACATTTTATTTGTAATGATGCTGCTCCTTCACGATAATGAGACAAGATCCCCCCCAGCCCTGAGCTAGACCGTGCAGGAGATAGTTATGCAGCGTTTCAGAGGCGTGATTCTAAAAGAAGAGCAGCCGTTACAAATTGGCGCCCAACGTGTGGGGCCACACAACTATCATTTTCATTTTATTTAGATGGTGTGCGACCTCGCAAAATTAGTCCGATTTCAAGTACATCTCATTTGTAGTATTTAGTATTAACTGATGAATTAATCGGTTGGATTTCTCAGTTTGGCTCGTGTCGAATTGTCACCACGGATTAAATCTCTTTTGTTTAAAATTTCACTCTAACTTTACCATAGAAATATTTCCAAAAAAAAAAAAAAAAAAAAAAAAAGGAATTCGATTAAAATAAATAAATTTTTTTTAACAAAATATTAAATGAATAAATAGCTGCGTAGAAGTTATGCGCTTGAGATTTTGGGTTTGGTCGACACTGAAACCATACTCGCGTCATACTTGATTAGAGTTATTACTTGTTAAATAAAGCCAGTGGGGAAAAATGACACGTTGTATGGATCGTACCGACTGAAAATAAATTATAATAAGTAACCTTATCGATTCACAGAGTAGAACCAATTAACTACGGATTGCTCATTTACAAGTGCTTTTGAACTTTGCATTGAAAATTTTTCTCAAAAAAAAAAAAAAAAAAAAAAAAAAAAAATTTTTTTTTTTTGTCATAAAAATGAATAATAAATACCATTGCTTTTGGTGACGGGGATAATCTTGAATAATTGGCTCCTTGAGAATTTAGGGTCAATGATGCCACGAACGTTCGAACCAGATTCACTTCCGTTTTGTTCTATATGTAGTGATAACATTCAACTATCAGAAAGCAAAGCTGGTACGTCGTGTAGGCATGAATTTCATGAGGGTTGTATTAAAACATGGTTAGAGACCAATCAAACATGTCCGGTGTGTCGAGAAGCTTGTAGGCCCTCCGAGATCCGTTACCTTACCTCATCTCAGCCCCTAAGTGGAACGCTACCAAAGCATAGACCACAAACACGTGCGGTGACTCAAAGTCAATCCATGGCTGCTGCTACAAATATCCCGATTACAACCATTGATCTGGCTGAAACACCTGTAGTCTCCGTTGAGAATAGTTTAGTATTGAAACGGTGCAAAGCCTGATTTCGTCGTCTTTTGAGACGTTTAGAAGCGAACTTCGAAATGTAGTCTCTGGCGAATTAGCTACTCTTTTACGAAATAGTAACCATTCAAATCCTAATGACCTAAGAAGGGTAAATAATATTACCATCGCTTCTAGCATGCATCCACAACGGCCTCTCCCCGAAGTCAATGAGCCCGCAGCGTCCGGAAATACCAGGCCAAATGAAATGATTTCCCCAAGTAGAGCAGCAGAATGGAGCTTCGATATCGATTCACCCGGGAGAAGTCATAACGACAACAGAAGGGCAGAACTGTCGCCAGAGCAAACGGCAAATATTATTCGGAGATGGAACATTCGGTTTTCTGGTGCTCGGAATGACATCACGGTTAGCCAGTTCCTATACCAAGTTCGTACGTTGACCGAAGATTATTTACGAGGGGATTTTTCAAGGCTATGCCAACATTTGCACATTCTTTTCGAGGATAAGGCAAGGCAATGGTTTTGGAGGTACCATCAGGAAGTCAGAACGATCGAGTGGTTTAATTTTTGCGAAGCTCTTGTGCGGGAATATAAGGATTATACGAGTGATTATGATATTCGAGGTGAAATGTTGCGTAGAAAACAACGGCCCAATGAAAGTTTTGACGAATATTTAGATGAAATGATGTCCTTGCAGGACAAGCTTAGGACAAGGCTGGCGGAACTTGATATGGTAGAGACCTTGTTACGGAATCTTAAGCCAGAAATACGGCACGAACTCTTGCATTTAAATATATTAACTATTTCGGATCTGAAAAGGGAAGTAAGACGTCATGAATCCTTCGTACGTGACGTGCAATATTTGAACGCGGCCCGAAACCCACCACGTAGACAAGTCAATGAGGTACTTGTTGATCCTAGAGATAGCGAGAGGGAAGTTTGTTCGGTAAATAGTCCCATCCGATGTTGGAATTGCGAAGCTTCTGGTCATGGCTATAAAGAGTGCGTACTACCCAGACGGATTTTTTGTTACGGTTGTGGTAGTCCAGACACGTATAAGCCCAGCTGTCAGAAATGTCTAAGCCGAGCGGAAAACTGTCTTCGGGGTGTTCGCAACCTGAACAGCGGGCATCCACCGTCGTAAACACCTCGGATCCTTTGATTACTCCTAGCTTAACCGAAACCCCCGTACATCCCCTCCAAAGACCATTCCATGTTAGGCTACAGGCTTATAATGACGCTAGAAAACGAATTTTTAATGAAGAAAAACTCGAACCAGATATTCCCCGATCCATCAGAAGAATACGCCAATATTGGCATAAAATAAAGAAATTTCAGAAACATATTATTTCCTCTATCGATCATCGGAAAGACGACATAAGGGCTTTCGTCTATCTCGAAGTATTTGGTAACAGATATTTGGCATTGTTAGATAGTGGCGCTAATACAAGTATAGTAGGCGGTAAGCTAGCTGAAGAAGTAGAATTGAGCAATTATTTGACTTCAAAAATAAAAGGAAATGTCAAAACGGCCGATGGACAAAGGCAACTAGTATCCGGTAGCATCTGTCCGATGATCAACTTCAATAACTATGAGAAACCCTTTGAATTTCTGATTGTAAAGTCAAAAAAAATGACATCATTTTGGGCTGCGACTTTTTTAAGGCCTTTAACATAAAGTTGATGCTTGGAGATGAAAACCTGGTGAATTCTATTGATGGCGTCGCGGCCGAAGATCAAGACCATGTAGTTCTTACTCCCGCTCAAGCTAAACAGTTAAACGCAGCTATACAGACCTTTCCGTCCATGGAAAAAGAAGGGTTAGGTTGTACCACCTTGATCGAACATAAAATCGATACTAAAGAAGCTCCTCCTGTAAAACAACGATTCTATCCCGTGTCTCCAGCAGTGGAAAGGGCAATGTGTGCGGAAATTGATCGAATGATAGAATTAGGAGTTATCGAAGAGGCTACTAACACTTCGTGGTCCTCTCCTGTTGTCATGGTGGTCAAACCAAACAAGAATCGTCTTTGTCTCGATTCCCGAGTTCTAAATTCTGTTACCGTGAAAGATTCCTATCCAATTCCAAACATAGACGGCCTGATTGCTAGACTTCCTGCTGTCAACTATATATCGAAAATCGACTTGAAAGATGCCTTTTGGCAGATCAAATTAGATGAGAATTCCCGTCCTAAGACTGCATTCACGATACCAAACCGACCCCTTTATCAGTACGTTCGTATGCCTTTCGGCTTATGCAACGCTCCACAGACTATGTGCCGCCTAATGGACAAGGTCGTCCCATATTCATTAAAGACTCACGTTTTTGTTTATTTAGACGATTTGTTAGTGCTGTCTCAGAGTTTTGAAGAGCATGTGTCGCATTTACTGGAGGTTGCCGCGAACTTACGCAAAGCGGGCCTCACTATAAATGCTGCAAAAAGTAATTTTGGTCTAAAGCAAGTTAAGTATTTGGGCTTTATAGTAGGTCAGGGTGAACTAAAGGTCGATGAAGAGAAGGTCCATGCGATTGTGGAGTATCCTGTGCCAAAATCTCTTAGGCAACTAAGGCGATTTTTGGGTATGGTCGGGTGGTACCGTCGGTTCATAAGCGATTTTTCTTCCGTTACCTTTCCTTTGACCGAACTGTTAACTAAAAAGAAAAGTTTCCTCTGGAATAACGATGCGCAAGTCGCGTTCGAAATGTTGAAAACCTTGTTGACTACAGCCCCCGTGTTGAGCCACCCAGATTATGAAAAACCATTTATTGTGAATTGCGACGCGAGTACTTGTGGAGTGGGAGGAGTTTTGGCTCAATTAGATTCAGAGGGCACAGAGCGGCCAATCGCCTTCTTTTCTCATAAGCTTAATAAGGCGCAGCGGAACTATACCGTCACCGAATTGGAATGTTTAGCCGTAGTCTTGGCAATAAAAAAGTTTAGGCCCTACATAGAAGGCCAGGAATTTAGTGTCATCACCGACCACGCGAGTTTAAAGTGGCTCATGTCACAAAAAGAGTTGGCCGGTAGATTGGCCAGATGGGCACTGAAGCTTCAAGTCCACAACTTAAAGATTTTCCATCGAAAAGGTACCGAAAATGTAGTGGCCGACGCCTTATCTCGAGTGCATGAGTCTGTTGCAAGTGTTAACGTTGTCGAAATAGAAAATCTCCCTGCAGTTGATCTGTCGTCCAAAAGCTTTGAAGACCAAGAATATAAAGATTTCAGAGACGCTCTAGTAGCAAGACCATTTCCCGATTTCAAGGTGATTGATAAGTTCATTTACAAGCGCACCAACTTTTCGCAAGGTAACATAGATGAGTCAATGGACTGGAAATTGCTTCTTCCGAAGTCACTCCGCCAAAGTGCGATTTATTCTGCACATGATACTCCTAATGCGTCTCACGGCGGCATAGAAAAAACCGTGAACACCCTAAGAAAATATTTTTATTGGCCCGGATTGGTGAGTAGTGTTAAAGCGTATATTGCGGACTGCGAAGTATGCCGCACCACGAAAGCTCCAAACCAGAGTCTTCGGCCTCCCATGGGGCAATTGGTAAGCACCTCTCGTCCGTTCCAAAGACTCTATGTGGATCTTATAGGCCCCTTGCCGAAGTCAAAACGGGGAAGTATTGCAATTCTAATTATACTAGATCATTTTTCGAAGTTCACCTTTTTGTATCCACTAAAACGATTTGTCACCGCTCCGATCATAGAACATCTAAAATTTTTATTTAATTGTTTCGGGGTACCTGAGGAGATAATCTCCGATAATGGTAGCCAGTTTCGTAGCCGAGAGATGGGGCATTTCCTGAGCTATCACGGGGTTAAGCATGTTTTCACCGCACGATATTCTCCTCAAGCTAATGCTTCCGAACGCGTCAATCGATCAATAAACCAAGCGCTTCGAGCTTTCGTCAAAAGTGACCAACGTGAGTGGGAAAAATACCTTGGCAGCATCAATGTGGCATTAAGAAATCGCGTACACCAGAGCGTCCACAAAAGTCCATACGAAATTGTCTTCGGACAGTCCATGATTACACATGGTGAGGACTATCGCCTCTTGAAAAATCTAGACATCCTCAACGACACCTTTTCGGGACTAGATCGTGTGGACCAATGTACATTGGTGCGAAATCAGGTAATGGAAAATATAGAAGCAGCCTACACGAGAAATGCAAAGACATATAATTTGCGAGCCAGAATTCGTCAATGGGACCCTGGGCAAGTTGTTACCAGACGGAATTTTGCTCAGAGTAACGCAGGAATGTTTTTTAATGCCAAGCTTGCACCAACTGGCGTGAGGTCAACAGTCCTCCGGAAAATGGGATCGGTTATGTACGAACTCGAAGACCTCGATACCAAATTGGTAGGTTATTACCATGCAAAGGATATCTGGTAGATTCACTTTTCAGTTGCAATTTTTAAGTTGCTATAAAAATTTCATCTGTGTTGTGGTGAACCTCCTTTTCTCACGCTGTCTACGTACCATTTGAAGGGCGGCCATATACCCAAAATAGTCGGTCGTCAAGGAGAATTTTATTTAGGTTTATTGAAATGAACCCCAAAAGTTATTGAACGATTTATTCTCTCGAACAAGTATGCAGTCATGTGTGCAACTGCGCGCGCAACTAAAGCCTACCCAAGTACTCAATACCCAATTTGCCAGGGAGTTGCTCATTACGTCTCGTTTTGTACTCTCTAAACGGAACTGTCAAAATTCGGTCATTTCCGGAATAGAAGTTTTCCTTTCGAGCTTTTTTTTTACTCGTGTCAACTCCAGGAAACAGTTCGGAATGTTCCGATGCCATCCAACGAATAAATAACTTACTTATTTAAGAACGGAAAGTTTCGAATACAACCAACCAAGAGGCAAACATATTGCTGGTTGCTCGTAATCCTGGGACGCCGAATCATCTGGACACAGGTTTAAAGAATTAATCAGGTAATAATAGATTCCAGCCTGAAGGCGTGTTTCACGAGAGTAGCTTTTTTCTAAGACCTTTCGTTTGTATTTAGGGTGCTAAGTACAATAACGAAGAGCTAGTCCTTTGATTGCTCCTGGAGTTTTGAAATACACGCCTAATTCGCTGATGGATGAGTTCCGTCCAACCCAGCAAGCACCATTCAAGATCGAAGTTCGACGCCACCCTCGTGGGAGTTCTTTCATAATCAAAATCGCTGACCTGAACGGCACTTAGCAAACATACTGTCGGCGAAGTCGTAACGCAGGATTCTCATTCCCAACAGACGCGGTCCGAGTAGCTTTCCAACCCAAATACAGTGGCGACGTCACAAATTGAGAATGTAGGAGTTTTTTTTTGTTACGGTGATATTAATTATTTGAGTTCCGAACCGTGGCAAATACGTACAGAGAGAACTAAATAGTATTTAAAAAAAAAAAAAAAAGGAGGAGGATTCGTATCCTCTGTACATTTCAGTACATTCGTAGAATCGATCGCTTAACCTCCTTTCGTAGTTTTTTTTTCTTTTTGGAGAGAAGCCTTGATTTAAAAAGTTATTTTTAAAGTAAAATGATTTTCGATTAAGTGACGCGATTAATAAGAGCTATAAGGTAATAGTCTCAGAATCCTGGACATAAGGATTTCCTAGATGTAGATTTATTTTAGTGGTTTATATACAATATATGAATTCTTGTAAGACAACTCTTAGCTACGTCGATCGACTGCAGTATCACCAGGCGCCTGTTGAGGATTGCGGGTTCGACGAGTGCTGAGTAAGTACATCCAAGTACAATTTCGAAAAAAGTATGAACATGTATATATAAGTAATTGAATTCACTACTTCATAGACCGAGAAGAATATACCTAGATATAAGATGTCATATAAGGACTGTTTTTTTTAAATATTGTGGCTGCGTACTCCTAGTGGGTTAACAGTACAAAAAAACCAAGTATAAACGACTGTCGTAGCCAAGGGAGGTTGAAGAGGCACTGGGCGGTCCAAGTATGAGCATTCATTAATGAAACAGAACAAATACTAGTGAACCATCGCTATAAGGTTTTTTTTTGGTGTTTTGTTTAATTAAGAGTGGAAGAGCTCGACATTTGTTGTTCAACGTTAGTGGATGTAAGGGCCCACCCTTCTCAGCCTCAATTGGACGGCGTAGTAGAACTGGTCACTCGTTTTCTTATGAAATATATTTAGGTGGACTGAATTTTTTTTTTGAATTAAATACGTTTTGTTTGAATTATTTATAAATTTTTTTTTTGATTAAATTCCCTTGAAATGGGTCACGGTTAACTTTAATGAACGAAATCTTTCTGAACGGAAGTGAATTAGTTTGACATGTGGTAATCAATTTTTTTTTGTTCTTCAAATTAAGTAATTTTGGAATTAACGTAAACCCCACTTTTAAGGAATGAAATTTCTGTAAGTGAATAATTGTTAAAAATTAAGATTGTTATGGGATAAGGAAGAAAAAAAAAAACAAACCGAATGAAGCATTCCAGTCCGAAAGACAGTTTGTTGTTAAAGCTTAAGAAGACGAATGGAAGATTTTTTTTTGTCTAAATAAATTGTTTTGAATTTAAAATGGCACATTAGTTACCAATAATTGTGTTCGAAATGTGAATCAATAATAGGGTTACCCAGAGTGGGCTTATGAGTGGAATATTCGAATCATAAGCAGGATGGGAGGGTAATAGAAGCTTGGGTAAATGTCACCCGCCCAAGCAAGTCAGCGGTGAGATCCATGGTAGCGTGACACTTATGCCCCGAACATGAATCAATTTCCAAAGATTAAATATTCCGAAATTCTCTTTGCTATCTTCGTCTCTTTGTATCATGGTAGTGTACCAGCTCCCAACTTGAAATGCACTAATTTTGTAAAACCAATTGGAAATTGTGAAAGGGATTTATTGACACCAAAGCTGCATACATTTTATTTGTAATGATGCTGCTCCTTCACGATAATGAGACAAGATCCCCCCCAGCCCTGAGCTAGACCGTGCAGGAGATAGTTATGCAGCGTTTCAGAGGCGTGATTCTAAAAGAAGAGCAGCCGTTACAAATTAAGCTTTAGGATGAAGAGATGCATATACACAACTTTCATCAGAAGCATAATTAGCTATGGTTTCCCTATTTGGTATAACTTAGCTTCTTATAATTTCAATGCTCTCGAAAGATTGGAGAGAAAATGTCTGAGACACATTAATGGTCTCAGTAAATATTTAATTAGAAATGGCCTTTACCAGTGCAGGTTGACAAACAAAGTAAAACATGAAAAGTTAAACATTATAAGCATAGGAGACTTCCTTACAAAAAACGGTATATATGCAATAAATAAATTAAAGGAAAAAGAAAATAGCATTATAAAAGAGTTATTCACAAATACAAACACAAAATGTTCAAATATAGAAATTTCACCGATTAAATTTGAATGGTTGCACGCAAAAGGTTGTTATGTCAAAAAAGGAAGAAATAATTCACCATTGTTTTACACTCAAACCATTAAAGAACGTTTGCAAAGAATAAACGCTATTGTTGTGAGTTACAACATTCGTGCACTAACTGTACGACCTAGCGTGATTCAAACAGCCAATCGTTTTCGCAAGAACAGCGAATAACAGACAGAAGCAAACAAAAGAAATACAACGATCGAAGACAATGACACAATATCGTCACCAAAGCAGAACTAGAACTGGAACGCAGAAGTAGGTCAGCGGTAATGAGAACAACGACTACGTCAGCACCAGCTATTATACGAAGTTATGGAGAAAAGCGAAATTGGGCAATAGGCGATTGCACAGCAGCAG
>CM035808.1:96714798-96758561 GCA_020466095.1 Chlorops oryzae | reverse complement strand
GTGTATCTTTAAGTTTTATCTTTAGAGGTGTGTTTTTTTTTTACAATTAGGGTAACAGTTAGTCCTATTGAAAAATTTTATGGTTTCAGATTTGTTTGAGTTTCTTTTTACCCCCCAATGGTCGTAATAGGACACTATAATTTGGAGGAAATTGTTTTTTCTTTGGCTTATATGTTTTATTGCGGGGCCTGAAGAGAAAACCACAATGTAGTCTGCATAGATTAATATTTTTACTTTTTCATCTATTGGTTTTGGCATGTCAGCTAGAAAAAGATTATAAAGCAACGGTGATAACAGCGCTCCCTGAGGAACGCTGGATTTAATTTTAAATATTTCGGATATACTGTTATTAATTTTGACTTTAAATTTTCTATTTGTGAGAAACGACAAGATAATTTTTATTAGATTTTGGCTTATGCCATAGTTTTTCAACTTTAATATCAGCTCCTTTACGTGAATAGAGTCGAACGCTTTTTCAACGTCTAACAATGCTGCTACCGTAGCATATCGTTTTTGCATTGCCTTTTCAATTTATGTTTTTAAATAGTGCATAGCATGGACAGTGCTTAATTTTTTACGGAAACCCATTTGGAAATTTTGTAATATGTTATTATTTTCTACTTCGTCCTCAAGGAGGCGAAGGATATGCAATTCAAAAAGCTTTCCTAAGTTTGAAAGCAGTGATATAGGCCTATAGCTCTCTGTTTTATTTTGTGATTTTTGTGGTTTTAAAGTTGGCGTAATTTTGGCTACTTTCCAAGCATTCGGGAAGTAACTATTGTTAAGACAATGGTTGAAAATTGAACATAATGGCTTAGAAATACTTTTGGCACATTTTTTTATGAGAAAAATTCGGGAAGTAACTATTGTTAAGACAATGGTTGAAAATTGAACATAATGGCTTAGAAATACTTTTGGCACATTTTTTTATGAGAAAAATTGATATATTGTCGAAGCCTGCTGATTTTTAAGTATTTATATTCCTTATATTTGATTCTAATTGTTCAGTGCTCAAGAAGTGGTTGTTTATTGTGTGTCCATTAAGTGTGTGTGTTCCTACTGAGAGATTTATTATTTGGTCCGTGCTGTCAGTTATTGGTTCTATTGTATTATTTCTTGTTCTCTAATGGGGTTTATGTTTTTTGTATTACAGAAAATGTTTTCGAAATATTTGCCAAAATAAGGTGTTTTTCTGCATCAGTTGCTGCAAGTTTGTTATTGTCAGTTAAGTGTGGGATATCTATTCTTTCTATTTTGCTATTAGATTTGAAAAATTTAAATACATTGTTATTATGAATATTTTGAACTTGTATCTCAAATTTTTTCGTTTTTATTGTGTTTAATTCTGCTGTTATGTTTCTATTTACGGTTCTTAAATGGATTTTTAGCTGTTCTAGTTCGCTGATTGGGTCTAATCTCTTCCTAAAGAGTTTTCGTTTTAGTTTTTTCTTGAGTTTGATAAGGTCGAGTAGTCTGTGGGGAAGACTTATATATGAATTGACTCTTGTTGTAGGTGTGCATTCGGTTATTGTATCTGATATGGCTATGGCAAAATTTTTAATATGTTCGTCGATTTCTGCATTAGCTATGTTATTGCTCTTCGGAATATTGATCCTGTTGATTTTTTTTGTTAGAGTTCTATTAAAATATTTGAAGTTAGTTCTATTGAAATCTAAGTAGATAGTTGGGCTTGGTTTTTTAGGTTTGCTACCGTATAGTTCTATTTGGATTGGGTTATGGTCAAAAAATGTGGCTGGGACTTTTGCATTTGGTTGCGTTAGGAGTCTTTCTATTTGGTTTGATACAATGAAAAGATCTATGTGGGATGTACTTTTTCCCCTTTGAAAGGTTGGGCTCAGGGTTGAAATTAATTTTGCGTCATGCTCTAGGCTATTTTCAACGTACCCTCTGAAAAAAGCACTTCCTCTCTCATTAATAGCATAATCCCCCCAGTAGGTGTGTCGACTATTAAAATCTCCGCATACTAATACATTTTTCCTGGGAAAATTATTTAATAGATTATTCATGTCACTTTTGATGAATTTGTTGGAAGTGCATGGGTAATAAGCCGAGACTATATTTATTGTTTTGCCATTTATAAGCTCTACATTTATACCCAAGACTTCGAGTCTGGCCATGTTTATAATGTTTAACGCCGTGAACTTATTGCCATTTCTGATCAATAAGGCTATTCCCACTTCAAGGTCTTTAATTTTATCTTTCCTGACAACTTCGTATTGTGGAATTTTTAGTCTATGTCGAAAATTGAGTCTTGTTTTGCAGATAGATAATATGTGGGGCTTATTGTTTTTTGATAAGTTCATGTAATTCAAAACGTTTTCTATCCGAGATGATAGATCTAAGGTTTACATGAATTACTTTTAATTTATTTACCTCCATTAGAGCACATATCAATCAAAAATGCAAAGAGCTTTTCTTGCCTCTGCTCTTTCGCTTCATTCTTGTTATAATTTTGCAGAAATGAATTCGTTTCTGCAAGACATTTGTTTAGTGGCATTCCAAAAAGCTCTTTGCACTCTTCATTGATGAATCCTAAACTATTGCCCGGCGGCAGAGGGATTTGTTTTGGATTTTTTAGTGCTTGTGCATACGATATGTTTTCCTGCACTCTGATATGTTTTATCACATTTACATTAAGATTTTTACTTTGTAGCAAACCTCTTTTATTTTGTGCTAGTTGTTCTTTTCGCATTTTAAGATTTAAATATACATCACATTGTTTGTAATTGGCTGTATGACCATCCTTTTTGCATAAGGCACAATGCAGCTTTTTCCCTATCTGTGTCTTCGTCGATCTTATCTTGCATGGTTACTGTGAATACTTCCGTATTTTTCTCTTTATTAGGAATGGTGCAGTTATTTGGGCCATGTCCTTGATCACATTTGACAAAGCGAAATGCCATGTTGCAGTTACTTGCAACATGCCCATAACGTTGGCAGCGCTTACATTGTGTTGCCTCATTTTTTCTAGCCCTTTCTATATACACTCTAACTTATGTCTGTGAACTTAGCATTACCACTTGTAAAGTTTAGATTAAAAACAAGCTATTAATTTGAAGCTAATTTGTTGTAAATTTGTTGTAGAAAAAGAAAATTTGAAACTCTTTTATTTTAGAAAATAACCCCTGGTAATGCTAACTTCATAGTGAAGTTAGCATTACCACCCTCAAATTTCTAAATTTTTGAATTCAAAATTAGTTAATAATTTGTAGCTAATTTGTTGTAAATTTGTTGTAGAAAAAGAAAATTTGTAACTCTTTTATTTTAGAAAATAACCCCTGGTAATGCTAACTTCATAGTGAAGGAATCAGAAACAGTCAAATTGATAATTAATCCACCCTTAATGTATCATGAAAAATTATTTTGAATGTTTCCGACACTGCAAGTCATGCATTTTTCATATGCATACTTTTAGGCCAAAATTCTGGAAATTCGCAATCACTGACAATAGCGGTATTCACTATCCAGTGCATTTGTTAAGGCAGGTGTAGGGATGCTCGTTGTTGGAAAATCATCGATATTGCAAATATTGTGAGCCTTACAAGGATTGCTGATTCTAAACAGAAATATAACTTCGATGTTGCCAAAAATGTAATTTGGAGAAATTTTACGTGATAACTTATTGTTTGTGTCGATTTATTTAAATCTCGGCGTAAAATACAACAAACACACTAGATTTTCGAGTTAAATCGCTTAAAGTTGAGTTTTAAATTTAAGTCTTTGTCAAAAAATTGGGCGATAGAGTGCTGGGTATATTTAAAATTTTTTAAATTATAAATACATACTTAAAACACAAAAGATAGAATTGAATGGTGGAACCTTTGTGTCAGAGATATGTATTTATTTTGGAACATAAAAATAAGTTGTCGACGATTTGTTCAAGTCGTGCACCCTCGTCGAAGACGTTATTTCGGCGCAAAAAAGTGCATGTCCCGCTCAAAAAGGTGCTTGATTATGATCGATATTCGACTATTATCGATGTTCCACGTTAAAACACCGTTGTTCTGGCACAATTTTTGCAGTTATAAAATTCTCGGAGTAAATGAGCAATAGCATACATTTTTGGCAACATCGAAGTTATATTTCTGTTTAGAATCAGCAATCCTTGTAAGGCTCACAATATTTGCAATATCGATGATTTTCCAACAACGAGCATTCCTATACCTGCCTTAACAAATGCACTGGATAGTGAATACCGCTATTGTCAGTGATTGCGAATTTCCAGAATTTTGGCCTAAAAGTATGCATATGAAAAATGCATGACTTGCAGTGTCGGAAACATTCAAAATAATTTTCCATGCATACATTAAGGGTAGATTAATTATCAATTTGACTGTTTCTGATTCCTTCACTATGAAGTTAGCATTACCAGGGGTTATTTTCTAAAATAAAAGAGTTACAAATTTTCTTTTTCTACAACAAATTTACAACAAATTAGCTACAAATTATTAACTAATTTTGAATTCAAAAATTAGAAATTTGAGGGTGGTAATGCTAACTTCACTATGAAGTTAGCATTACCAGGGGTTATTTTCTAAAATAAAAGAGTTACAAATTTTCTTTTTCTACAACAAATTTACAACAAATTAGCTACAAATTATTAACTAATTTTGAATTCAAAAATTTAGAAATTTGAGGGTGGTAATGCTAACTTCACTATGAAGTTAGCATTACCAGGGGTTATTTTCTAAAATAAAAGAGTTACAAATTTTCTTTTTCTACAACAAATTTACAACAAATTAGCTACAAATTATTAACTAATTTTGAATTCAAAAATTTAGAAATTTGAGGGTGGTAATGCTAACTTCACTATGAAGTTAGCATTACCAGGGGTTATATTCTAAAACAAAAGAGCTACAAATTTTTTTTTTCTACAACAAATTTACAACAAATTAGCTACAAATTAATAGCTAGTTTTTAATCTAAACTTTACAAGTGGTAATGCTTAGTTCACAGAAATCTCTAACTTGGTTAAGGTACTTTATGTTGAGAAGAATACTAATATTGGAGTTTTTATTGACTTGGATGAGCCAGACATTTTTCAATTTTCTGATATTTTCGATTTTTACGTCAGATTTTAATATGTCAAACGCATTCATGACGTCTTCCTCCGTATAATATTTGGGAAAGTTTTTAAGCCCAAAAGTGAAAGGTCTATCTCATTTCGGGGTAAAAGTGTAAAATTCTATGCCTAAATCACGTAGAATTTTTTTAGCAGTTTTAAAATCCTGAGCATGTTTAACATTCAAGATGATATTATTTTTTTTCGGAATAAAAGAAAAGTTCCTGTTTTTTATTTTAAACAAAAGAGTTTCACTCAAAGATTTTAAATTAACAAACCCCTCATTATGATTTGAGGAGTTTGGACTTTGTTTGTACTTAACTTTGCTTCCGGAGTCTTTTTGATGCTTTCCGCGCTTCCATTTCCACTTATAGTTGACGCGTCATCAAAATCGTCATCGTCATTGTTTGGATCGTCATGGTTAGGATCGGCCAGCAATTCAAATCGGTTTGCGCCTAGTTTAGCTTTCGCCGACGTGGTCGGTTCCATGTATATCTCGTTTAAGTTCGCCATGAACACACTCCGGTATGTCCGCTTCCTTTACTTTAGGAGATTTGTCGGGCGCTTTAGCCCTTTTGCTAGGAACTCCTTCCACTGCGAGAGTTCCACAGCTTATCAAAATTAAAGTTTATTTTAATTGGCTTTAGTTGATTTATTTGCTTTATTTTTATTTGCTTTTTGTTTTTAATTTTATTTAATTTTTTTTTTTTTTATTTTATTTTTTTTTTTCATACATTATTTGATGGCTCTCATTTCACACGTATTGCTTACGCTCTTTTTTCAGTCGGTAACAAGAGAAAAACAACATCGCGCGCATCTGTACAGCTTTTTCGTTTCACTGCATAGAGGAATTAGTGCAAAAAAAATTTTTTTGTGCGCTCGCTCTTTTCTTACTCACACAGTCTCACGGCCAATTTTGAACATCACGTGATGCAGTACTGCTCTAGAATATCGAAATGTCTTAAAGTGTAAATGCTAGTGTCCGACCGAAGGTTCGGCTTCGGCTTCGGTAATCGGCATAATCGGCCAATTCTTAATATTCGGCTTCGGCTTCGGCTAGAAAACGCCGAATATTTTAGCCGAATATTTTTGCATTTTAATGGAAGTAAAAAAGTCCCAAATCGAGCTCAAATTGAGCCCAAAATTCAATACGCGCCCAAATCGAGCCCAAACCAAGCACAAATCTAACAAAAACGTGCACATACCGAGCCCAATGCGCGCCCAAACATAACCAAAATGGGCTCAAATTGAGCCCAATGCGTGCCCAAATCAAGCCCAAAAAAAAATCAAAATGGGCCCAAATTGATCCCAATGCGCGCCCAAATCAAGCCCAACATTGAAAAAATTATGAAAAGTTTTGACAATTTGACTTTAAACTTATAAACGTAAAAAATCCAGTCTTTTCAATTTGGCAAAGACGGTGTCGAGGAAGAGCACTCGACCACCAGTCGAGAGTTCCGGGATTCAAATCCCACGACGAGGGAGATCAAAATCGAGAAATTAACAATTTTAAAAACAAAAGGTATTTGAAATTTTAAATAGGGAAAAACAATATTTGATATTAAATGTGTGTACACCACCGGGCCTTGTTAAGGCCGGAATTTTTTTTATTTTAATTTTTCCCGTTTTGGGTTTATTTCAAGAAATTCGAGGGCCGATAGACTCAGAAGCTACTGCCTCTCTATATTTTTTAAGATTGCGTCTTAATTCATTAAGGCGCAATACTCAAATAATAATAATAATACGTATAATTAGAATAATAATAATAATAATTATAATAATTTCGTTTGGCAATCACGTTCTATATTGATTTGTTAATAGTTGTTAAATAGATTTAATATAATCAATTATATATGTATATACTTGCGGACCCCGGGATAGACCGGGATAGTTAAACACGCAAGAAGAAGAAGAATTATATATGTATGTATATTAGACTGGTCCTTATTTTTTTTAAAACTGGGTTTCTTAAAATTGCCAGGCAAATTATATAAGCTTATGATCCCAAACTACCAAATATGAAGTTTGGTTTCGATCCGATAATGTTTGATGGGCGCGGAAGTCACTCAAAGTTTAAAATTCCATTTGTATGAGAAAAAACCTGGGTTGTGTTAGTTTTATCAAAATTTAACACATATAATATAATTTCTCTAACCAAATGTGAATGGTATTCCATTGACAATAGATTGGTCTTTCTTTGAAGCTATAACAACATAAAATCGGATTGTATTTGGCACAGCCAGGACTACTGAAAAACAATTTTTTAGGAAATTCAAAAGATGCTTCGACTTGGAGGTCTTGGATAGCCACAAGAATTAGCAGAAATGTTTTTAATATTCATATTTGGAAAATATACAAAATAGCCCTTCGAATGAGCCTTATATGAAGAAAATCGGATTACTCTTTACTTTAGCTTGAACATACTAAACAATTGCTATAGATTTTTTAGGACAAAATTTTAGGCTCTAAACTTTAGCGGGGTGAGAATTGGTCATGGTCTCAAATAATTTCAGTCTTCGCGTTAGATTCTAAACTTGCAATTCATTTCGCAACATTTGATACCAAAATCATGAAATTTGTTTGGCGGTTTCTGCTTATATGGATATGATTAAAATTTCAATATTTTTTTGGTTGTAAAAACAGCTGAATTTCACTGCTTTAAATGCATCAGACAGGTAAATGGTACAACATTTTTGGGAATTTATGCTTCAAAAGAAATGGTATTATGTGCAGAAATATATATGATATGGTTTTTTTACTATGAAAATAGATTTTTCGAAAATTTTCAAACTTTTAATTTTTTAATTTACAGCCGTTGTAAAGCTAAATTTAAAGCAGAAATTATATTTTCGGAAGGTTTATTTAATTATTTGAAGAATATTTATTTGAAGAAAGTAAAATTCAGTTTTAGTGTTTAAAACATTTGGTCAATTGATAAGCGTACTTTTGTTGAATGAGGGGTATTTCTTACGATACGCCTCCACCAATTGAAGTATAAGTTGCAGTTCATCCCCATCTTGAGTTAACATTTTGTTGAAATCTCCCACGAATTTAATGCCTCTTTCTGCAACGTCGTTTACTACGTGATGATCAAGTTCCTATTGAACAAAAACGAGAGATGATCAAAATGTTGCAGCTAAAAGAACCAAATGTAAAATTAAAAAATGGCCGGAGTCATCCAAATTTAAATGTAATCGCAAAATGTTCTTTCAGCGACTTTATTTCACAAAGAAGCTTCGACTTTTTTAATACATTTGGTCTTCCAACAACTTTTCTTGAATCGGACCCATCGGTTTGGAAAACGAAAGATGTAGATGAAACGCTGAGCTTTTTATGCAACATTCACGTAGTAAATGACGTTGCAGAAAGAGGCATTAAATTCGTGAGAGATTTCAACAAAATGTTAACTCAAGATGGGGATGAACTGCAACTTATACTTCAATTGGTGGAGGCGTATCGTAAGAAATACCCCTCATTCAACAAAAGTACGCTTATCAATTGACCAAATGTTTTAAACACTAAAACTGAATTTTACTTTCTTCAAATAAATATTCTTCAAATAATTAAATAAACCTTCCGAAAATATAATTTCTGCTTTAAATTTAGCTTTACAACGGCTGTAAATTAAAAAATTAAAAGTTTGAAAATTTTCAAAATTTCCTAAAAAGGAAAAAAAATCTTCCAAAAATTCCCCCAAAATTCCCTAAAATGCGCAGTTTTTCATGAAATTTTGGAAAAGTGGAAGATCATAGTAAAAAAACCATATCATATATATTTCTGCACATAATACCATTTCTTTTGAAGCATAAATTCCCAAAAATGTTGTACCATTTACCTGTCTGATGCATTTAAAGCAGTGAAATTCAGCTGTTTTTACAACCAAAAAAATATTGAAATTTTAATCATATCCATATAAGCAGAAACCGCCAAACAAATTTCATGATTTTGGTATCAAATGTTGCGAAATGAATTGCAAGTTTAGAATCTAACGCGAAGACTGAAATTATTTGAGACCATGACCAATTCTCACCCCGCTAAAGTTTAGAGCCTAAAATTTTGTCCTAAAAAATCTATAGCAATTGTTTAGTATGTTCAAGCTAAAGTAAAGAGTAATCCGATTTTCTTCATATAAGGCTCATTCGAAGGGCTATTTTGTATATTTTCCAAATATGAATATTAAAAACATTTCTGGTAATTCTTGTGGCTATCGAAGACCTCCAAGTCGAAGCATCTTTTGAATTTCCTAAAAAATTGTTTTTCAGTAGTCCTGGCTGTGCCAAATACAATCCGATTTTATGTTGTTATAGCTTCAAAGAAAGACCAATCTATTGTCAATGGAATACCATTCACATTTGGTTAGAGAAATTATATTATATGTGTTAAATTTTGATAAAACTAACACAACCCAGGTTTTTTCTCATACAAATGGAATTTTAAACTTTGAGTGACTTCCGCGCCCATCAAACATTATCGGATCGAAACCAAACTTCATATTTGGTAGTTTGGGACCATAAGCTTATATAATTTGCTGAGAAATAAAAAATAAAAAAATAAGGACCAGTCTAATGTATATACATATAATAAATATTACAATGTCATGTCAAATAAGCGTTTTATTGAAATTTTTAAAAAATTGTAAGAACTTATTCATGTTTGCATTACGGAATACCAGTCATGTATGACTTCCTCCACGCATGGGATGCATGACTTCATGAATGACATGTCTTGCAAAGTGTCGTGCACGAAACTCGCGACATTTGTATTAATTTTGCATCGACGCCACCTATGCTTTAGTCTCGCAAGTGTCGTCAACGATTAGTTCAAGTCGTGCAGCCAGCGTCGAAGACGGGTGCAAGGCTGTGCCGAGAGGGAATATTAAATTCGAAAGTGCTTCGGGCTCGTTTTTTGAAAATGTTTTTCTTAATTTGGTCCCATTTTGGCTATATTGGGGCTTGATTTGGGCGCGCATTGGGCTCGATTTTGGGCGCGTTTGTTCACTACCCATGCTCGTTTTGGGCTCGATTTGGGCGCGAGTCTGTTCATTATTTGGGCGTGGTTTGGGCTCGATTTGGGCGCGTTCTTTCTAGATTTGGGCCCGGTTTGGGCTCGATTTGGGCGAGATACTGTTCATTATTTGGGCCCAGTTTGGGCGTGCTTTGGGCGTGCAAAATAAATACAAATATTTGTACTCGGGTCATTGAGACCTTTTACACTAGTGAATTACTGCCGTAAATTCTCACTTTGTGGGCGACTAAAGCGAAAGAATTTAGAGAAAATTTCAGCGGTTTTTTTTGTGCTTGTCAAATGAATAAAGACTGATTTTGTTTCCTTACTAAAAATTTTTTTGCATTCGGCTTCGGCCTTCGGTCTTCGGCCGAAGTCTTCAACTCTGCCGATTGTTCGGCTTCGGCTTCGGCTAAAAATCCACCTTCGATCGGACACTAGTAAATGCGTATTGACAACGCCAAATTTAGTTTTGTAAATAAGATGTGTATGCGTCTCACAATAAGTGAAGCGATTCAGTAAGCAAAATCAAAATGGTTTTGATTTTGCGCACTGAATCGGCTGACCGAAGTAACGTGTCGGTGCAAACATACTGAACACGTACATAAGAATTCAGTAAGAAATTCAGTATCGTGTCGGGATGGCTAAAATATCGATGTTATGAAAATATCGATTTCTTGCTTGCATCCCTTTCAATGCTACAGTTAAGTTTTTAAAGTGAAACGAAATGTGCCAAGACAAAAAACCAATTCTTTTCGGCAATTTTTTGTCTATGACCTCGCAACAAACAAAAGTGTTTGTCAAATTAAAACCATATAGTACTATAGGTCTAACTGTCGACGTCGAAAGGCCTCTGCCGCTAATAAGAAACTCCCCATTAGGCAGGGATAGGAAATTCAACTCTTTCGAGAAATTCACCAGAAAGTTACCAACAACAATACGGGCAGACAAAAAGTGGCACTATGATGCCACTTGCAAGAAAATTTTAAAAGAAACACGGCGTCGGCTCTGTTTTTTATATTGCTTGAAAAGTTCATAATTGAAACTTTACTAAATGTATTATGATATGTTTTTGCTCAATGTGCACGAATGTGTTCATTTTGTAACAAACTGACAAACATTTTTGACTACGGCTACGAATTTGATTGTACATAGAATTTAGTATTTTCGCTGAAACAATGTGATCAAAAAGTTAAGTGGACAGGGTAGAACTAAAAAAACAATTTATTTTTCTTCTTGATATTGAGTTTCCTTGATTAGTTTTATGTTTTTCAAGCTTTTCATATCATTTTATGATTTTGGTAGATATTTTATATGTAATGAACTCGAAAATCTCCCAAAATTAAAAATAAAAGTGGCAATGCATTTCACCACAGCAGAGCTAAAGATTTCGCTGACATAGCATGCTTCTCTTTTCCTCATGCTATATGCCTATGTTGAAGCAGCGTAGCTCTAACACATTGCAGGGATTAGGAAGAAGAAGAGTTAGACCTATAGTTCTATATGATTAAAACTAAAGATGGGAACCAGTTTTCGAAAGCCATTGAGGTAAGTTTGTTTAATCTCTTTTTATATCAGTCTCGCAACAAATGACCATGGACTTCATCGTGTTCTAAGAAAAAGCACAAACCGTTACTGTATGTTTTTGCTGTAGAAGATACCACATGCATATATATATACATATGTATATATATGGTCATATGTATATACATACAGACATTGATTGTAATTTCCAAGCACGAATTCAATGAAAGCACATATGCACATATAGTGCGCACGTTCAATAAAAGTGACATAACTCGAAATCTTTCTCTTTCTCATTCCCTAAAATACTTTGGATATCGTTTCTTCAGTTCAGAAATTTAACAAAAATATTAAATTGAGCGGGCGTTTTTGTGTTAATTTCTCACTTTTAAAGAACATGTGGGATATATACATATATATTTATGTATGTACAATGTGAACGTGTAATAAGAAGCTCCAACAAATGTGCGCGTTATTCCTTGGAATACACTGTTTTGCTGCATTTCCAAGGAAAAATCTTATAGGTTTGAAAACGTTAAAACCAATGATCTAAGAATAATAGGGAATCGTTTGCGTTTCAAAAATCCTTTTTGGTGTGATTCTAGGGAGATATCGAGGAAATCTATCTAGGCATATAAAGTATGCACATGAAGAATCATACTCAAGCGAAATGGCTAACAGTAGGCCCTTACAACAAAACAAACGTGTGGGAATACAACCGAATATAAGAAGAATTGATGAAGTCTGGAATACATAAGTTTCTGTTAACTTATCGAAACAAACAGTGTGGGAGGCTTGTCTGGAAATTTGCTCTGTAAACGGGAGACCTTTCTCCATCGTCACCGACTCGGGCTTTCTAAAAATTCTGGATCCGATTCTAAAGTCATTACGGCTCACAGTAAATAAACGTAACATCAGAGAAAGAATAGTGGAAAAAGCAAAAAATGTTCAACAACTAATCAAAAACGAATTTGAGAGGAATCTTATATCGCTAAAACTTGATTGCGTAACGATCTTGAATAGATCTTTTTTAGGTTTGAAATGTCTGTTATTTTTTTTTTTTTAATTTTCCAATTCAAAAGTTTTTCATAGGAATCAACATGCAGTTTGTTGGCAATGACTTTAAAGTCCAGTTGAGATCTTTATCGCTTCAAGAAGTCCACGAAAGGCACACTGCCGAAAACTTAAAAAAATTTATTAATAAAACACTTCTCAAATTCGACATTCCCCTTAACCGCCTTTTCACTTGCACTACTGATAGTGGCGCCAATATAGTTAAAGAAGTCGCAATTTTGAACTCTTTCGAGGACAAAGAAGATGATAAGAACTTGACAAATGAAGAAACCGAAGAATATAATTTAATTTATATTGGACTTCTGGAGAATGTAGCAAAAGATACGTCAAGTAACTGCATTGGTAAGCATTTTTGTATTTTGTATTAAATCACAATTTTGAGTTCAATGAAATAGTTTCGGCAAATTCAAATCAAAGAATAACCTCTCTATTATAGGCTTACGTTGTGCTGCCCATACATTGCAGCTTGCAATCAACTCTGCGTTAAAGCATACCCCATTCAATGGTATTATTTCAAAAGCTAGGCAAATTGCAAAGAAGCTGCGAACTCCGAAAACAATGACTCTTTTAAAGATTCAGGGCATTCGAAGACCACCGGTGGATGTGATTACACGTTGGGGTTCAACTTTTGAAATGCTCGCTGCTTTAAAAGATCCTCAACTTCAAACGTTTTGTAAAACTCTAGCAGCGGCTAATAAAGATTTCCATTTGAACTCTCCGGAATGGCAAAAAATCTAAAATATAGTAGAGATTCTCGAACCATCTTATTGTACAACAAAAAAACTGCAAGGTCAACAGCTTGTTCTTGGAGACTTCTTCGCATTGTAGTCTCAATGTAAGGCCAAAACTAAAAAATTTAATTCGTCGTTATCTTCACTTTTATGTGCGGATATGGACAGGAGAGAAACTATTTTATTTTCAAACGATGACTTTTTGATGACCATTTTCTTGGATCCTCGGTTCAATCTCATTTTAACAAGTGAGCAAAAGGAGCAAGCTATATGCTTGCTGATACAACTTTTTCGGAAGATGACTGTAGAGGAATATAACGTAAGCACTTCAGAGAGCTCAATATGTGAAAAAGCAACCAATGCGAGTGCAGTAAATGAATCTGACGATTTTGAGCTAATGCTGTCGCAATTGGATTTAAAGCGTGATCAAAATGAAATTATTGATCAGAAACAGTTAAATCTTCGTCCTCTTTTGCTTGCCTTTTCGAGATAAAAACGTCAAGACAAGAATATCAATGTTCTCCAGTACTGGAAAAATCAGTCTCTGAAAAAACCTATTTAAGCGCAGCTAGCTAAAGTAGTCCTAGCTGTGCCAGCGACACAGGTAAGTGTTGAAAGGCTGTTTTCCGGTCTCAAATTTGTTATGCCACCCACAAAAAATGGTTTAAATGCTGATGTGGTGGATTCTATTTCACTAATAAGAACGAATCATTTGTATGGCTTACAGATATTTAACCCAGCTGAAAATAATGCCTCATTCTTAATAGTGCAAAAATTCCTGCGCATTAATTCCTGCAAACATTCAACGCATCCAAGCATATGGAGTTAGTTTCATTCAACTATGCTTTGGATTGTTATTAATTCTTTATATTAGTATGCGTAAAATGTTTGCAGGAATTGATGCGCAGAAATTCTTGCATTATTAGAAATCAACCATAATTAATTTTTTTGTTTTTTAATTCGATACATTTCAAAAGCTTTGTATCTTTATCTGTACGAAATATTGTTGTAAAGAATGAACTGTTTTTTTATATATTGTTATGAGTCAAACAGCAGAGCAGCTCATCTTGTAGCTTACGAAATACCGCTAGCGACGGCAGACGGCCAAAAATTCAAGCTGGCGTTTTGGACTTTCATACAAGCGTGCCAAGTGCAACTTTACAACATAGGTGACCTTACGCAGAATCGCCGAGCATGCGAATTATGCGAATATGAGAATCGAATGTTCGTGGGAACAAAACGACCAACAAACTCGGAAGCACACCTGCACAGATCAGCATCCGTCAGCAGGCCCATGACACCGTTCCCGAAGAACAAATCAGCGTCTGCAGAGCGCAGACTTAGGTTTAAATATATCGAATAATTAGTATATAAGCTTTTGTATTCTAAACTAAGAATCAGTTGAAATCAGTTGCTAAATATAAGTTGCAGTTAACAGTTGTAGATAATCGTTTAATAAATAATGATAAATTATAAAACTAAAGAGCGTTTCCTTTAGAAAATTCGGTCCGATAGGCGAGTGAGGGATTTCGGAAAAATCCTCACAACATTATTGGCGCAGCCGGTTTTTACAACTACTCCAAGTAGTTGACGTCCTACGTGTACAACATCGCGTCCGCGAAGTATTGCACCTTTAGGGACATTAAAAAGAGAAATAGTCCTTGGTATTCAATCAAAATTCTTCTGCAAGAGTAAGCCTTGTTGCACTATTAAATGTTGCTAACTGTTGGATGTGTGTTCAGGCACTGCTAACAGAGCCCGGGAATTGTGTTCAGGCACCGAGGGTATTGCTATATTTATAGAGCGCATGGTTTTCCCTGTTTGGAGAATAAAGAATCCTTGGCGAATTAATCTTTAAATGGACTTTTGTTTTTATATTAAAGACTAAAACGTACTTTTCGTCGCGAAAAAAAAAAAATAAAAAATCCACGAAAATATAAATCCACGAAAATAATCCGCGAAAAATTGTCCGCGAAAAATTATCCCCGAAATAAACTTTTTATTCATCAAAGCCGCCGCATCGGACATAGAATTTAACTATCACAAGCACGATGGTAAGTACATGAAAAGCCATATTAATTTATTAAAATTCAAATGGAAGGAAATAGCGCAATTATAGAAAATTTAAAGCAAGAAGTATTCACTTATGAACGTTTAACTGCTAGTTATTTTAGACAATTGTGGGAAGTACTAGAGTCAGTAAATAAGAAAAGATCATTTTTAAATTCAGTTCGCAGTGAAATAGAAGGTAAAACTCAAGAAGAGAAATTTGACATAGTACTTGAACATATAAGAGAAAGCGCAAGTGATAAAAAGAGTAAAGCTTTCGAAAAAGAATTAGAAAAATTACAGCTTAGCAATAAATTATTGAAATCACAGAACAAAAAATTAAAGGACGCGTTAGCGGGTTCAGATTCATCCTTGGAAGAACAAAAACTAGAAAACGACAGACTAAGGGAACTTTTATTGAAAGAAAATTTTAGCGCAGGACAGTTAAACCATTTTGAAAAAAATAGACAAACGGTCGCTGAACAGAAAGCAGAAATAGAGCATTTGAAGGAGAGATTACGTTGTGCCAACCACGAAAATAGTAACATTGGTCGTCCTCAAATGTCTAACAATAACGAATTAACAGTACATAACGAAGCGACCGGTAACTTAACACCATTATCAAAAGAATTATCAGAAGCTGGTATCGAAATCTCAAAACTGACTCCAAGTCAAATAGAATATTCAGGGGAACATTCATTAAGTCCTTCGTTGACTCCACAGCCAACACCTACACAAATACCGCCACCCCCGCCTCCACCCTCAGCAGGTCAATCAAATCAGTTAAGACCGAAAACTGATATGATGCAGAACAAACATACCAAATCAGATTCAAATTTTTCAGCCGCGAGAGCTAATTTAGAACATTTCTTTCAATTTGGTGCTAACCAAAGAAATGACAATAGTTTGAGAGATAACAGTTCACAAGAGAGAGTTTCGCACTTCGGTGACATTCCAAAAGTAAATGAGCCCATCGCAGTCAGAGAATATAATCGTCCGAACCACATAAACGTGTCTTCAATGAGAACATTAGTCAGTGAAATGAAAAAGGTAGTTGACATGCTAGTGCCAATCTTTTCAGGAACATCTTGCCCAGAGCTTAAAATAGAAGTAGATAAATTTATACAAGGGTGTCAATTGTTGAAGAGAGAAGTCTCACCTGGGGACACAGAGCTCGCAATAGAATGCATAAAGCTGAGATTGTTTGGAAAGGCGCATAAGCGGGTTGGGGAGAAAAAATTTTCATCAATAGACGAATTTTGCGAATTTATAAAACAAAATTATGCTAAAGCAAGGACTCTAGACCAAATAAGGGCAGACTTAGATAACATTAGGCAAGGCCCAAGTGAGCCAGTGGTCCTTTTTGGTAGCAGGATAGAGGAATTATTAAAAGAAGCGAATGAATTCGTAAAAGAAACCTATGGATTAGATAATATGGAGGTATTTTTTAAGGATCTTGGGGTAAATGCCTTTATTAAAGGATTGCGAGACCGATCACTTGAGCAAATGTTAGCCGGAAGGGAAAACGATTCCATTGGTCAGTTAGTAGATTTTGTCGAAAGAATCCAGTCACGAATAGGCTGCAAAGTAAACGAAATCAATTTAGTAGAGGATCTGCTCACAGAGGATAGCGTTTGTAGTTTTTGCAAAAAATCAGGACATTTTTATGCACACTGTAAGACAAGATTAAATACTCCTTTTTGCGAAAAATGTAGCATTTACGGTCATGAAAGAGGAACGCAATGCGGCCAAGAGGAACGCCAGAAATTAAGTTGTACTTTTTGTAAAAAACAAGGCCATTTAGCCGAAAATTGTCTAGTAAAGTTGAGAGAAATGTATTGCCACATATGTCGTATTGGCGGGCACCTAGCTAATAAATTTTGCAGTATGAAGGCGAATAATTTTCAAACACAGAATCCAAGTAGAGAGAATAGCAATCAAACACAAAGCCAAAACACTACTACGTACGACAATAGAGGGCAAAGCAGGTTTAACGATCGTCAAAATGTACCCAAAAATGGTCAAGGGGCTCTTAGAATTGATAACACTAGTTTACAAAAAAAAGAGCAGAGACGAAGAAATTGGTTTTTAGACTAAATTTGGGTCGCTGATCACGAAAATGGCATTCGTTTTTTTTTTCCAAAGAATAGTTTTTGAGATATGGGCAAAAAACGTGTTTTTTGGGTACTTTACAAGATTTTTCCAAATAACTCCAAAACGGCTCGTCTAAACAAAATAAATTTTTATCAATATGAAGCAGAAAACCTTCCGCTTTGCAACGATATATCATTTGTTACAATCGGTGTCTTAGTTTTTGAGCTATAGGCATTTGAACTTGAAAAAAGTTGACTTACTTTGGGTTTTTTTTTGAATTTTCAAAATTTCATTTTAACTTTTAAGCAAAAAAAAAATTTTTTTTTTTTTTTCGGTTACTAAAAATGATAAACATATATTTAACGTTATTAGAAAACCAAATTTCTTCCAAATCGATTGGAAACCAAAGAAGTTATAAGAGGTTTTCCAAATTTACTCATAGACGTCGCAGTACTAAAATCAACCGGTCCACTTCAACGTCACTGAAAGCAATAATCCAATTTGTACATAATATAAGGGCACTAAAATTTGAGTAAATTTGGAAAACCTCTTATATATCGTTGCAAAGGGGAAAGTTTTCTGCTTCATGCTGATAAAATTTTATTTTATTTAGACTAGCCGTTTTGGAGTTATTTGGCAAAATTTCATTAAGTAACCAAAAAACACGTTTTTTGCCCATATCTCAAAAACTATTTTTTGGGGAAAAAAACGGATGCCATTTTCGTGATCAGCGACCCCAATTTAGTCTTAAAACCATCATTTCGTCTGTGCTCTCGCGAAAGTTTTAAATTCTGTAAACTAGTGTAATAGGCAGTGCTACAAATGCAAACAGTTTGGCCATATTTCACCAAATTGTCCGTCCGCAACTCAGAGTCAGGGAAACTATACACGGCCCGGTCAAGGCCAGTAGACCGGAAAGCCGATAATAGATTAGAAAAATTAAGGCCTATTCCAGTATCCGGTGGCGGCAATGTGCAGAAAAATGAACTAAAGAAAATAGAATTAAAAATTTTAAAAAGAAGCACAGAGGAAAAATCAAGCTTATCTTGTCAGTCACAGTCGCTATTGGAACTGGATATAAATAAAATTGAAGTCGAAGACTCCACTATTAAAATAAACAAAAGTCAGCCACTCTGTAGTAGTGAGCAGATGAAGGAGAATGAAAAAACATACGTTAGGCTAAGCGAGCCTATATGTTCCGTTAGAAAGCGAAAAGAAAATAATAAGAAGGTTACATTTTCTGAACAAGTTATTGAGTATACCTATCCACGAGATGTTTATGAAATATCATATTCTAGTGATTCATGTGTAAAGCAATTTTTCACCAAGGGATGGATCATACTATTAAGTATGTTGATTATTTTGTGTACTAGTCTACAAGAGTCGCTTTCAAAGGGTTAAGTTGTTTTAGAAAGAAAAACAATGGAATTGCATTTAAATAGAAAATTGAGTAAGTCAGAGTCAATTAAGAAGAAAAGGCTGCTCAAAGACCTAAAGCTAAACAACTTTGACAGTTCAACAAATTCTTTAACCATAGATGAGGGATGTCGTTCAGATGATGCATTTATAGTATTTCCGTGTGGACAAGCTAAAAATGATAAATTAACTCTGCTTATCGATACAGGGGCAGACACTAGTTTGCTCAAATCTGAAGTCTTAAAAGAAGAAGTTGAAGTTGACAGGTCAGAGGTTAAGCAATTAGGTGGAGCATTTGGTGGTAGTATTAGTACAGAGGGAGCTGTAAGGATATCTCACCAAGAAAACAAAGCATTAAATTTTAATATGCACGTACTTCCATTTGGTAGCAAAGTACCAGCAGATGGACTTTTGGGTAGAGATGAACTGTGGACCCGTTCGGTTACGAATGTAGTTAATAAGACGATTTCATTTTTCGCAAATAGCAAGGAAATCGCAAGATTACCACTTTGTTCAGAGCAAGAGACTAGAAGAATATGCGTAGTTGAGTCAATTACGATAAACGCTAGAACTTCAAAAATAATTACAATTAAGGTTAATATTGAATCAGGAGATATAGTGGTACATAAGCAAGAAATTTTGCAAGGAGTATACGTTGGAAATGCAATAACAAGAATCAAAAAGGGAAAAGGATTTGTACCAGTTCTGAATGCAAGTAGAAAAAATGTAAAATTTGGACAGCTAAAGGAGCTAAATTACACTCTTCTTAGGGATTATGAGGAGTTAGGAAAAACAGGGATAAATTTTGTCAAAAAGGATGAGAAAATGAATGATCGTTTTCAATTGATTATGGAAACAGTACGTTTAGATAATAATTTAAACGAAGAAGAATTAAAATCTATGAAGAGCGTATTCAGAGAATATTCTGATATTTTTCATTTGAGTGAGGATAAGCTTTCATATACGACAGTTCTTAAACACGAAACTGCAACAGAGCCAGGGCAGCCACCAGTTAATATTAGGCAATATAGACTACCAGAAGTGCATAAAACAGAAATAACCTCACAGGTTGACAAAATGCTTAAAGATGGCATTATTTCTCCAAGCAAGTCTCCTTGGAATTCTCCGATATTGTTAGTACCGAAAAAGGCCGGTGCCGATGGGAAAAAGAAATGGCGACTTGTGGTAGATTTCCGAAAATTGAACGATATTACCATTAAACAAGTTTTTCCAATTCCTAGAATAGATGAAATTCTCGATCAGTTGGGTTGCAGTAGGTATTTTTCAACTTTAGATTTAGCCAGCGGATACCATCAAGTGCTTATCGAAGAAAAAGATAAGGAGAAGACAGCATTTAGCACGGGAATGGGACATTTTGAATTTACCAGAATGCCTTTTGGGCTCACGGGAGCACCTGCAACCTTTCAACGCATAATGAATAGCATTCTCACTGGTTTGCAGGGAATTGATTGTTTTGTTTATCTTGATGATATCGTTACTTATGCTAGGAATTTAGAAGAGCATGAAGAAAGATTATGTAAGGTTTTTGAAGTCTTAAGACATAACAGTTTAAAACTTCAAACAGAGAAATGTCAATTTCTTAAAAAAGAAGTTATATATTTAGGGCATAAATGTTCGGAATCAGGCGTGCTGCCAGATCCACTAAAAGTAGAAAGTGTACAAAAAATATCACCAACCAGAAATGTAAAAGAGTTACAAGCTTTCCTTGGATTAATCAATTATTATCGCAAATTTATACCAAATGCGGCAAAAATTTCAGTTCCACTAAACAAATTATTAAGAAAAAGCGTTAAGTTTGAATGGAACAATGATTGTCAGAAGGCCATGGAACAGCTTAAAGCTGCGGTAACCTCACCTCCTTTATTTCAATATCCAGATTTTTCGAAAACTTTTATTCTAACAGACGCTAGTAATGAAGCCTTAGGAGCTGTTCTCTCGCAAGGAGAACCAGGGGAAGATTTGCCTATTTATTTTGCCAGCAGAGCGTTAAGTGAAACTGAGAAACGATATTCTACAATTGAGAAAGAATTTTTGGCAATAGTTTGGGCTGTGAAAAATTTTAGGACCTATTTATTGGGGAGACCTTTCAAAATATACACCGATCATAAGCCATTAAAAGGTATAGCCAATTTAAAGGAACAAGATTCGAGACTAGGTCGTTTTCGCCTTAAACTTTTAGGTACGATTTTGAAATTTTTTATAAGCCGGGAAAAAATAATCAAAACGCTGACGCTTTGAGTAGAATTCCACATATCGACAGCACAATATCTGTAGTAACAAGAGCTCAGGCTAAAGAAAACCCTGATGAAATAACTGATGAAAATATTGAAGAAGACATGGCACAAGTTTTAACTGACCCAAAGGAGATTGTAAAGGTCCTTAAAACATTTCATGATTCACCCATAGGAGGTCATAAAGGGACAATGAAGACGTTTTTGCGAATTAGAAAACAATTTAAGTGGCAAGGCATGCAAAAACAAATAAAGGATTACGTGAAAACATGTGAACTTTGTCAGAAAAATAAAAGTTCAAAAGTCGAGAAAATGCCGATGGTTCTCACAAAGATATCCCAACGTCCTTTTGATAAGATATATATGGACATGGTGGGTCCCCTACCAGTCACTTCAAGCGGTAATAAATATATTCTTACATTTTTAGATGATTTTTCAAAATTTTTCATATGTACAGGCATTCCCGATGCAGAATCGTCGACAGTAGCAAAAGCGTTCTTTAACGAAGTAATTTCAAAATTCAATATTCCACGAATTCTTGTCACTGACAATGGCACAAACTTCACTTCAAAACTTTTTAAGGAAGTATGCAAGCTAATGGGAATTAAGAAAATAGAAACTTCTCCATATCATCCGCAAGCCAATGGTGCTTTAGAAGGAAGCCATAGACCATTAGCCGAATTTTTAAGAACTTTTGCGAAAGAAGACGGTACAAATTGGGATGATTGGCTTCATCATGCCATGCATGTACACAATAATACTGTACACAGCACTACGAAACAAACGCCTAGCAAAACACTTTTTGGTTTCGATTTTGATGTACCTGTTAATCTAAAAAGGAAGCCCGCTCCTCTATACAATATTGATGATTATTCAAAAATATTAAAGTACCAGATTCAAAGAACGCATGAATTAGTTCGACAAAATCAAGAAAAAGGAAAGCAAAATTCGAAAATATACTATGATAAGGGATCGAAAATTAGAGAATTTAAGGTAGGAGATAAGGTCTGGCTGAAAAACCAAACCAGAAAGAATAAATTTTCGCCTATTTGGGAGGGTCCTTATAGAGTTGTATCACTTCCCACTTCTGTAAATGCTAGAATTTTAATCAAGGGCAAAGAAAAAACCTTCCACAGAAATTTGTTAAAAGTCAATCAGGAAAAAGCAAACACTCAATACATAAAAGCAGGGAAAGAGGCAAAAGATATTAACCGCAAGCTAACCGAAGAGCATGTACAAATGACTCGAATTCCAGTCAAGGGATCTTTTAAACATTTTCTAAGAAATTCAGAAAAAAATCGCTATAGGAACGTGCCTTGTTTTGACCACAGTCGTGTAAAAATATCACGACAACACGAGAACATGTCAGGATATATTCATGCTAGTTTTGTGGATGGATACAAAAAGACGAAGTCATATATAGCTACGCAGGGACCTCTCGAAAATTCCATACAAGACTTCTTTCAAATGGTATGGGAACAAAATTGTAATACCATAGTTATGCTCACGAAGTCGAGAGAGTGTGCTAGATACTGGGAAGCTGACGTAAATTCCACCAAAATATTTTTCCAATTTCGCGTTAAAACGCTCAGTAAAAATGAAAACAAGAATTTTGTTTGTACGGAGTTAGAACTATACGATCAAAAATCAGAAACTTCTAGAACAATTTACCATTGGCAATTTAGGTGTTGGGCCGATCAAGGCATACCAAATGCTAAACTATTATGGCAATTTATAAGATTAAATAAGGAAAATCAAAAGAGGTTAACTACTAATATAACAAATCCGCCGCCGATGATAGTTCATTGCGCTGCAGGCATAGGTAGAACATGCGTTTTTATAGCTTTAAATATCGCCTTAGATTTGAAAGAAAATAAAAAGAACATAAAGGTACGGGAAATAGTAAACAAAATACGTGCACAAAGGGCGCAAGCAATTCCAAACGCCACACAATATTTTGTTACCAGGCCCTTATAAAGTACTACTTAAATGAAAACTTATAGAATAAATTCATTCTTTGCTTTTTCTATATTTTCGAAGCGATCCTATTTCAAACTGGCGCTACCAGAAATAAAGCTCCACCACGCGACAATTACATATCTTAAAAAAATAAAAAATTAACAATTTTCTGTTCAAGACAAAATGCTCCGCATATCAAAACAAGCGAAGACACAATAAAAGCAAAATAATTTTTTTGTTTATTCTGTTCAGTTTAAAGCCCAGCCGCGAAGTAAATGGTTGATGAGCAAACACAATTTCTTTTATATAGTGCACTTGACATTGCAATATCGGAAAAAATAAGAAAATAATAATTGAACTCAAACCACCAAAAGACAGTCAAAAGAAAAATAAATAGGTCAAGTTCGAAAGTAGTTATGCAAAAATTAAAAACTGTCAAGTTCAATTTGAACAGCCGAAATAAAGGTAGGGACACGAGAATAGTTGTAACACAGGTAGGGAATAATTTCATGTTTTCTTTTTCTTTTCAGGAAGACCAATGAGGCTTAACGATGGATATCAGACGTAAAATTTCCCTTCTAAAATTTGGAAACTCAATTGAAAGTGTTGAAATTTCTAAATTTAATTTAGTTTCCAAACTAAGAAGAGGGGAAGAGTGATTGGTAAGAAAAAATTATTAAAAAAAAAAAACAAAATAAGAGGAAATTGGAGATATACATATAAAAAAAAAATAATAATAATAATAATAATAAAAAAAAAAAAAAATAAAAAAAATCAAGTATCTAAATTAACAAAATTTGACATTACACTTCACATAAAAAAAAGGAGTAATTTCCCACTAGTTGCACTTCAAAGTTTAAAGAAAAGAAAAGCGAATTATTCAAAAAATTATAAATATAAAATATATAAAATCATTCAAAATTATTTAAAAAAAAAAAAAATATATATATATATATATATATATATATATACATATTTGAATGGAAAAATATTCTGAGGAAAAACATACAAAATTTAAAATTCAAAATGTTCGAAATCATGAAATTTAAATAGATCATACTAATAGTAAAAATTTAAATTGCCATAAAAGACTAAAATTTCGATAACATATATGTATATAGTTGTAAGAAAAATCGAAAAATTAGTAGCTTAAAACTGAATTATATAATTAAGAATATTATACAATTATTATATTATAAAATTAAAATATAGATTATAATCTGTAAGTAAAATTTTTGTAAATTACAGGTGGGAGACAGTTGAAACAAAGAAAATATTTAATGAAAAAAAGAAAAGAAAGAAAATTAATAAATAAATTGAACATGAGAAACCCATAATTAAAAAAAAAAAAAAAAAAAAAAAAAAAAAAAGAACAAGTATGCAAAAAAAAAAAAAAAAGAATTATAAAAAAAAAAAAAAATCAAATTAAAAATTAAATAGTGATAAAAACACACTCCAACTGTCTCAATCGAATCTATAGCAGAATGACGCAGGAGAGGACATCGATGGGATGCTGACCACAAGCTTCGTAATTAACCAATATGGCGTAAGGTCATCACCTACCAGAACCAGAAACAAGAAAACTCAAAACGTTAGTCGGAAGTTCGAGCAGTTCCAGAGTTGCACCAACAAAAAAATATGAAAGTTAAACCACTTAAAATTTTGGGACCAAATAAATAGTTTTCCTGTCGGATCCCAACAACCAGCCAATCTTCCTATAACAGATGACTCAAAACACTAAGATGGCTTTTGCGGCAATCCTTACAATAGCAATGACAAACTTACCTTCCACCGTTAATTTGAATGCCAAAACGTGGCATCGTCTTCAAAAGGGGGAGGGATGTTATGAGTCAAACAGCAGAGCAGCTCATCTTGTAGCTTACGAAATACCGCTAGCGACGGCAGACGGCCAAAAATGCAAGCTGGCATTTTGGACCTTCATACAAGCGTGCCAAGTGCAACTTTACAACATAGGTGACCTTACGCAGAATCGCCGAGCATGCGAATTATGCGAATATGAGAATCGAATGTTCGTGGGAACAAAACGACCAACAAACCCGGAAGCACACCTGCACAGATCAGCATCCGTCAGCAGGCCCATGACACCGTTCCCGAAGAACAAATCAGCGTCTGCAGAGCGCAGACTTAGGTTTAAATATATAGAATAATAAGTATATAAGCTTTTGTATTCTAAACTAAGAATCAGTTGAAATCAGTTGCTAAATATAAGTTGCAGTTAACAGTTGTAGATAATCGTTTAATAAATAATGATAAATTATAAAACTAAAGAGCGTTTTCTTTAGAAAATTCGGTCCGATAGGCGAGTGAGGGATTTCGGAAAAATCCTCACAACAATATAAGAGAAGCTTTAATTTCGTGAAACTTAAAACTATATAAAATAAAAAATATGAACTGAAAATAACCTTTTTTTCAATTCATTTCAATGTAAAGCACAATTGAGAGGTATCTCGTAAAAAAAAAATTATTTTTAATGTTGTTGTTCATCTCAGTTTTAAATTTTAAAGGTAAAGGTGCGTTTGAAGTCTATATTTCGTAGTCAATATTTTTTATGTATTGCAACGAAAGTTGAAAACTTAACAATTTTCGGGTTTGCTTTGCGAGAGATTAATATCTTGAATTTTTCCCGCGATTCTTAAAATCTTTGAAAAACCGTAACCGGAACGAAACGATACCGAAACCGAAATAGTTTTTTTCAGAACGAAACCGTAATCGAAACCACAATCATTTCATAACCAAAACCATAACCCGAACGTTATTTGTTTCGTTTACACGCTCTGCATCTTTGTTATATGCCTTAGGCATTTCCTTTCGATTACTCCAAGTTCCTTGATTGCCCCTGTTGGAGTTTTTTCCCATATTGGGTACCCGTAGGTCATTTGGCTACGAATGAAAGACAAGTAAATTAGTTTCTTGTGATTTCGTTTTAATTTAGTGGTATTTTTAAATAAGTGGAACCAGTCTATGTATGCAAACATGGCTTGTTGCTTTATTTTCCCTATATGTGTTTTAAAATTAGGTTCTGATCGAAATTTATACCTAAATATTTTATGATTTTCTTCTCTTTTATGAGTGTATCCTTAAGTTTTATCTTTAGAGGTGTGTTTTTTTACAATTAGGATAACAGTTAGTCCTATTGAAAAATTTTATGGATTCAGATTTGTTTGAGTTTTTTTTTTACCCCACAATGGTCGTAATAGGACACTATAATTTGGAGGAAATTGTTTTTTCTTTGGCTTATATGTTTTATTGCGGGGCCTGAAGAGAAAACCACTGTTTAGAACTGCGTTTGTAGTTTGATTCGGGTTAGACCTGAATAAAACTTGCAGTCTGCGTTGTACAAATTTCTGATATTATATCAAGAAATTCCGTTTGCAATGACAATGACAGTTGTTGACTGTGAAAGCCACTAAAAATTCTTTATTTAATTGATTTCTAATATACTAATAATTTGTTTATCAATACAAAATTGGTTTAAAATAAAAGTGCCAGATCACAGAAATTTGGAAATTAAATAAATGAAAAGTTGACAAAATTAAATTAAAAAAAAGCATTTAAACAACTTCATCAGTTTCAGCAAATTTAAGTGAAGTCAATAGCCCAACGTCGTGACCATGACGTACTGCTGCATCGGCATATTTTGTTCAGTAGGTTGGTTTTGTTTTCGTCGCCACTGGGCAGCGAGTTTGTTTTTGTCTTCATAACATACTCCCCCCGTTGAGCATTCCTCAACTTAGCCGTTAAATTATTTGCTGATTCGGGATTTGTAAGCTGTTTGATGTTTCTAAATGTGAACAGTGAAATCAGTTTCGTTTTGCTGTTGATGAGGCCGTGGAGTTGGAAGAAATTTTTGTTTTCTTTTGCACTTGACATACATCAAGATAAGTAGAGCTGCAAATAGTGCAGTGTAACCAACTGCGATGTGGTGATAATTCTGATTTTCCATTTTATTTGGTAGTTGAAGTAATTCTTCTGTTGCTAATGAAGACTGCAACAAACTGAGATTAGCAATTTGTGGCGTGTACTTATTTGGATTTGCCTCCATTACTATTGGTTTCAATTGTTCAACACGCGATACTTCAGTTAAATTTCCTAGGACACTTGTTGATGAGCTTGAATGGCCATGAAATTGTGCTTGACCATACATTCTGGTTGAAGAGTAAGTATCCCGGAGTTTTTTAAAATGATTTGTGTAATTTCTCTGCCACATACAACTGTTGCGCGTGATTCCTTTTTCGTTGCGTAGATCCATTGATTTCTGTGTTGCAGTGAAATCCACGTGAATTCTTCAGACATTCGTTGCAAGTGGCAATCGGACTGGGTGAAGTTATTAAAGAGGTTAAGCTCGCATTTGCATACTGTGGAGCCATGGTTATATCTAACTTGAAGCTTGGAACACATGTAACTTCCGTCTTTGATGATGATACAGGATTTAAGTTCGGAGCTGCTCATTGGAAAATACTGGTCGATGTGATTGTTGATCGCTAAGTATTGAGAGCAAATGTCAATCGCTATCATCGTGTTGTTGGTCCAGATTGGAATTGAAATGAGATGAAAAAGCTCAAAGCGCTCATGACTCACTAAGGGTAAAGTTATGCTGAAGACGACCTTGTCTTTTGTCAGTCCTCCTTTGACACTCATGATTGTGTACAGTTTTAATAATTCGTCTTGATTTACAGGTAACTCAAGCGAACTAGGCAAGTGCATTTTAACTTTAGCAACCTCCTGTTGCAGCTGATTGGGTGAAAGGAGCAGCGGGCTTATTTTTCCATGATGAGCGTCCGTGAGTACGTCCAACATTGATGATTGCATTCGCTGCAAATTCGTTGCAATAATTGTAAGCTGCATAGCCAATGTAGTAAAGGTGTGGTACATCTTCTCTTGGTATCGCTCTTCATCGTTGCTTCGTACGCTGTTGAGAATTAACTGAATTTGATTGTCTAGTTGATCGAATTTCGTCTTAACCGCTGTTTGATCATGTTTTAGTATATTGATAGTGGAGTCAACTATCGAGGTTTGATTTTTTAACAAATGGATTAAGTGATTCTCATTTTCCTTTACTTGAGCAATGGTGTGGCTCATATTTTCTGCGTATTCGGAGTCAAGTATTCCAAAAAGTGAATTCACAACGTTGCCAACCATATTAGTCGCTCCTCGTCGGGATCTTCGCCTGGCTAGAAGTACACTTTCCATTTTTAATTCATCTTCAATGTGTTCGAAATGTAATATGAGCGTATCGCAAGCGTTTTTTAGTGTCATTTCAAAGTGAACGCCTAATTTTGATCCAAATACCTTATTTTCAATCTGTGCTCCCAGAATTATTGGAAGTATCAATTATGATACGATGAGTGTTAGTAAATTCGAACTCACAGACGTGCGTCTCCTTTTTGCAGGTACCTCCGTTGACATTTTGTCTGAATTGACGGTCGGTGATGACTCTTCCTCTGGAAACAGTGGTGCAAGTCGATGTATTGCTCTCTTGCATACTCCTGAATTTGTTTTTACATCCACAACTCTGACTCTTTGATCATCGCCTTCATACACCTTGACGATGCGGCCCAATGGCCATTTTAATGGTGGGCTGTTATCCTCTTTAAGGATGACCAATGTTCCGACGTCCACATTTCGGTTTGGTTGTTTCCATTTATGTCTCTGTTGAAGCCCTGATAGGTATTCGGAGCTCCATCTCTTCCAAAATTGTCCTTTAATATATGACACTTGTTCCCATCTTGTTAGTAAATTGGGTTGCTGTGTACTGCTTGTATGTTCTGGCATTGACGTGAGAGGTTGTCCGATGAGGAAGTGTCCTGGTGTAAGGGCGATGAGGTCATTAGGGTTGCTGGACATTGGAGTAATAGGCCTCGAATTTAAGATGGCCTAAATTTCATGTATGACCGTGTTTAATTCCTCAAAGGTCAGTGAAGTGGCACCAACACTTCTAATTAGTAGATGTTTTGCCGATTTCACAGCAGCCTCCCAGAGGCCTCCAAAATGCGGTGCTCGAGGTGGTATAAAACTGAAATTTATTCCAGAGCTGCTGCACTGTTGTCCAATGCTTTTTTGTGCCTTGTCTGAGTATATTATGTCCTTGGGTTCCGGTAATCGATTTCTTGCACCCACAAAATTTGTAGCATTGTCGCAATATAAATTTTCGCAGGTACCCCGCTTTGCAATGAATCGTTTCAATGATCCGATGAATGCTTCCGTTGTTAGATCACCTACGAGCTCCAAGTGTACTGCTTTGGTTGCAAAGCAGCAATATATTGCAATGTACACCTTTGTCGGACGTTTTCCTCTAATTTTATAGTGCACAGTAAGTGGTCCACAGAAGTCCACGCCAGCATTTATAAATGGTCGAGCTGCTTGCACTCTCGGGAGAGGTAAATTTCCCATGACTTGTTGATATAGAGTAGGCCTGGTTCTTGTGCAGCGTACACAATGATTGACTGCAGACTTAGCCATTGCGATACCTTTGATTATCCAAAACCGTTGTCTTGATTGATAAAGCAGCGCTTGAGGCCCGCAGTGTTTATTCTTAATATGCATTTCCGTCAGAAGTAACTTCACAAGAACGTCGTTGTATGGAAGAAGAATTTGATGTTTTGTTTCATACGGGAGATTTGAATTTGATAATCGCCCTCCAACTCTCAAAATGCCTTTCTCGTCTAGAAAAGGGGTCAAGCTGCTCAACGAGTGTGAATTCGGTAATGACCTTTCAACTCTAAGTTTAGATATTTCCACCTTGAATGCTGCATGTTGTATAGCTTTGATGATTATTGCCAGAGACTCTTCTAGTTCGTTGGGACTTAGAACAGCACCTTCGCTTGAATTTGGATCTTCTCGAGACTTGCGCCGGCATTTGTTGATGAAGCGCACAATGTACCCAAGCACTCGTTGCATTCGATAAAATGAATTTCTTGTATTTAATTCGTAGATGAATGATTCCATTGTTGTTGTGATAACAGTTGTGGTTAAGGTGGCTTTCTCAGCCTTTCTCTCAGTGTCAGTATGAATAAGGTGACCTTTGATAACTGCCCTTGGCCAGGTTCTCTCCTTACTATATAAAAATAGTGGACCATAGAACCATATATTGCATTTTGGAAGCTCTTTCGGCATCAAACCACGAGAGAGTACGTCCGCTGGATTGTCCTTGGTGTTGACATATCGCCATTGTTCAGGACAGGTCAAACGTTGTATGTTGGCCACTCGATGAGATACAAAGGTTTGAAAGGCTGATGCGTGTGAGTTGATCCAACATAGTACAATTTGGGAGTCGGTCCAGAAAAAGATATGTCCTTTGAAATTCAAATCCTTTTGTACTTGATTTGTCAATTGTGCTCCAATTTGCGCTGCTAATAATTCAAGCCTTGGAATTGTCTGGGTTTTGATGGGAGCCGCTCTTGATTTGAAACATAACAAATTTATGCTTATCGTACCATCCTTATTTACTGATCGGATGTATATAGCAGCACCATATGCCTTCTCCGAAGCGTCAGTAAAACAATGAACTTGAACTTCTTTGGGAATATTTTTGTTGAATACGTGCCTTGGTATTGAAGTGTCGTTTAATGATTCAATATCCTTTCGAAACCCTGCCCATTCTTGCTGATGCTGCGGTGATAGTTGATCATCTCAACCGAGTTTTAAGGTCCAGAGCTGTTGAACAAATATTTTTGCTTTGACTACTACTGGACTTACTAACCCAAGTGGATCATGTATTTTTGCCAGATCGGATGCCACTGCTCTTTTTGATATGCTTTGAGCGCCGGGAATGTTTGTTCTGATACGAATGCTGTCTGTTTTTGGAGTCCAGACCAGTCCTAATGTTGTAGCTGATTTTTCGATGTCGGATGAAAGTTCCAAATTTATCTCCTTGTCTTCTTGGGGGATTTCACACAAAAGTTGTGGGTGATTGGCACACCATTTTCGTAGCTTAAAGCCTGCGTCGCCAAGAATAGTTTGGAGCTGTTGTTGGATCTCACGAGCTTCGACCAAACTATCAGAACCGCTTAACGCATCATCTACGTAGAAATCCCTCTCGAGTGCCTTTGATCCAAGAGGAAAGTTAGACTGGTTCTCAACTGCCAATTGCTTAAGACATCTTGTTGCAAGGTATGGTGCTGATCTTGTACCGTAAGTGACAGTCGGAAGTCTGTAGTATTTAATATTTTGAGTGGGTTCATGCCGCCATACAATCAACTGGAGTTGCTGATCCTTTGGGTGCACTTGAATCTGGCGGTACATTTTCTCTATATCTGTTGTAAATACAAAGCGCGGCATTCTAAATCGCAATAGAATTGAAAATAGTGTGCTTTGTACCGTTGGTCCCTTTAACAAAATGTCATTCAATGAGATTTGTGATGATGTTTTTGCTGATGCGTCAAACACCACTCGCAACTTGGTGGAACTGCTTTCCGGACGTAGAACACAGTGATGCGGAATAAAGTAATGTGGTGTTAGTACATCCTCTGAGTCAATTTCGCTCATGTGTCCAAGCCTTTCATATTCCATCATGAAGTCAACGTATTGCTTCTGTACTTCTGGGTTTCTAGCTAAACTTCGTTTTAGGGCGAGAAATCGGTTTGTGGCCATTTGTAGCGACTGCCCTAAGACTGTTGCTTCTTCCTGATATGGTAGTTGAACAATGAAACGTCCTTCTCTTGAGCGTTGTACTGTTTGACAAAATTGATTTTCACATTGTTGCTCTGCAACCGATAATGTTTGATTTTCAGAATCAAGTTCGTCCATTTTCCAGAGCCGTGTCAGCATGTCATCCATTGACTGGTCCTCTTCAGTATAAACTCCACAAAATGCCTTAGTTTGTAGGACTGGTGCAATCTTGCCAGTAACAATCCATCCCAGAACTGTGTCTTGTAAAATTGGCAAATGAGGTGCCAATCTTCGTTGTTGGGGTTTTAGTAAGTGATAGAAAAATTCTGCACCGAGCAGAACATCTACATTACTGGGGCGACCAAATTGTGGGTCTGCAAGCCGGATATCTGATGGCAGCGACCATTTCGAAACGTCCATTGTTTGAGATGGCTGTTTTGATGTAATATGTGGTAGGACATACGCGGTAAGAGGCGCTGAAAAATCTGACAATTTTGACTGGAGTTGTGTTTGAATGAAAAATTGTGAACCTTTGCTGCCTTTGCCGATTCCCTCTATTTTGATTGATGCTGGTTGGAATTGTAATTGTAATTTTCTTGCAAGTCCTTCTGTTATTAAGTTTATTTGTGATCCAGAATCCAATAACGCTCGGCATTCCACTCTTTTTCCCTGTTGATTCACAATGTTAATGACTGCTGTACCCAATAAAACATATGCATTATTTGAGTTACCAGTAGACATCAATGATACAGTATTTGGCAACTGTTACGATTGGGTCTTTGGTGGATTTTTTTGCGATGAAGGTTGTGGCTTTAAACTTGTGCTGTCCTTCTTTGAATCCTCAGTGTTGATGTGAAGCAACGTATTGTGCCTTTTTGAGCACTTCGTGCAACTGCGCATAGAACATGTGTTAGCTCGATGTCCTGATTTTAAACAATTGATGCATATTCCATTTTAATCAGAAAACTGACTCGCTCCTTCACTGGTGTTTGCTTAAATTTCGAGCAAGAATACAAAGGATGGTTTAGTTGTTTACAACATTTGCATGTGCTCTCCACTGTTGTAGTAAGAGCCTTGCTTGAGTTGGATTTCTCCTTTGATCCAACAGCGTCCAGTGATTGGAATCTGGTTTCCAAAAAATGTAAAAATCGTCTAAATTCTGAATTTCTCTTGGATTTGAAATGAATGTTTCATACATGAATCTGTTTTGACGGTCCAATTTTCTGATCAAAATTGGCATCAGCAAAGCATCCCATGCGCCTATTTGTGTGTACATTAAGTGTGTGTACATTAAGTGTGTGTGTTCCTACTGAGAGATTTATTATTTGGTCCGTGCTGTCAGTTATTGGTTCTATTGTATTATTTCTTGTTCTCTAATGGGGTTTATGTTTTTTGTATTACAGAAAATTTTTTCGAAATATTTGCCAAAATAACGTGCTTTTTCTGCATCAGTTACTGGAAGTTTGTTATTGTCAGTTAAGTGTGGGATATCTATTCTTTCTGTTTTGCTATTAGATTTGAAAAATTTAAAGACATTGTTATTATGAATATTTTGAACTTGTTTCTCAAATTTTTTCGTTTTTGATTTGAGGAGTTTTGACTTTGTTTGTACTTGACTTTGCTTCCGGAGTCTTTTTGATGCTTTCCGCGCTTCCATTTCCACTTATAGTTGACGCGTCATCAAAATCATCATCGTCATTGTTTGGATCGTTATTGTTAGGATCGGCCAGCAATTCAAATCGGTTTGCGCCTAGTTTAGCTTTCGCCGACGTGGTCGGTTCCATGTATATCTCGTTTAAGTTCGCCATGAACACACTCCGGTATGTCCGCTTCAATTCCTTTACTTTAGGAGATTTGTCGGGCGCTTTAGCCCTTTTGCTAGGAACTCCTTCCACTGCGAGAGTTCCACAGCTTATCAAAATTAAAGTTTATTTTAATTGGCTTTAGTTGATTTATTTGCTTTATTTTTATTGGCTTTTTGTTTTTAAATTTATTTAATTTTTTTTTAATTTTTTTAATTTTTTTTTTTCATACATTATTTGATGGCTCTAATTTCACACGTATTGCTTACGCTCTTTTTTCAGTCGGTAACAAGAGAAAAACAACATCGCGCGCATCTGTACAGCTTTTTCGTTTCACTGCATAGAGGAATTAGTGCAAAAAAAAAATTTTTGTGCGCTCGCTCTTTTCTTACTCACACAGTCTCACGGCCAATTTTGAACATCACGTGATGCAGTACTGCTCTAGAATATCGAAATGTCTTAAAGTGTAAATGCGTATTGACAACGCCAAATTTAGTTTTGTAAATAAGATGTGTATGCGTCTCACAATAAGTGAAGCGATTCAGTAAGCAAAATCAAAATGGTTTTGATTTTGCGTACTGAATCGGCTGACCGAAGTAACGTGTCGGTGCAAACATACTGAACACGTACATAAGAATTCAGTAAGAAATTCAGTATCGTGTCGGGATTGCTAAAAGATCGATGTTATGAAAATATCGATTTCTTGCTTGCATCCCTTTCAATGCTACAGTTAAGTTTTTAAAGTGAAACGAAATGTGCCAAGACAAAAAACCAATTCTTTTCGGCAATGTTTTGTCTATGACGTCGCAACAAACAAAAGTGTTTGTCAAATTAAAACTAAAGATGGGAACCAGTTTTCGAAAGCCATTGAGGTAAGTTTGTTTAATCCCTTTTTATATCAGTCTCGCAACAAATGACCATGGACTTCATCGTGTTATAAGAAAAAGCACAAACCGTTACTGTATGTTTTTGCTGTAGAAGATACCACATGCATATATATATACATATGTATATATATGGTCATACGTATATACATACAGAGATTGATTGTAATTTCCAAGCACGAATTCAATGAAAGCACATATGCACATATAGTGCGCACGTTCAATAAAAGTGACATAACTCGAAATCTTTCTCTTTCTCATTCCCTAAAATACTTTGGATATCGTTTGTTCAGTTCAGAAATTTACAAAAATATTAAATTGAGCGGGCGTTTTTGTGTTAATTTCTCACTTTTAAAGAACATGTGGGATATATACATATATATTTATGTATGTACAATGTGAACGTGTAATAAGAAGCTCCAACAAATGTGCGCGTTATTCCCTGGAAAACACTGTTTTGCTGCATTTCCGAGGAAAAATCTTATAGGTTTGAAAACGTTCAAACCAATGATCTAAGAATAATAGGGAATCGTTTGCGTTTCAAAAATCCTTTTTGGTGTGATTCTAGGGAGATCATCGAGGAAATCTATCCAGGCATATAAAGTATGCACATGAAGAATCATAATCAAGCGAAATGGCTAACAGTAGGCCCTTACAACAAAACAAACGTGTGGGAATGCAACCGAATATAAGAAGAATTGATGAAGTCTGGAATACATAAGTTTCTGTTAACTTATCGAAACAAACAGTGTAGGAGGCTTGTCTGGAAATTTGCTCTGTAAACGGGAGACCTTTCTCCATCGTCACCGACTCGGGCTTTCTAAAAATTCTGGATCCGATTCTAAAGTCATTACGGCTCACAGTAAATAAACGTAACATCAGAGAAAGAATAGTAGAAAAAGCAAAAAATGTTCAACAACTAATCAAAAACAAAATTGAGGGGAATCTTATATCGCTAAAACTTGATTGCGTAACGATCTTGAACAGATCTTTTTTAGGTTTGAAATGTCTGTTATTTTTTTTTTTTAATTTTCCAATTCAAAAGTTTTTCATAGGAATCAACATGCAGTTTGTTGGCAATGACTTTAAAGTCCAGTTGAGGTCTTTATCGCTTCAAGAAGTCCACGAAAGGCACACTGCCGAAAACTTAAAAAAATTTATTAATAAAACACTTCTCAAATTCGACATTCCCCTTAACCGCCTTTTCACTTGCACTACTGATAGTGGCGCCAATATAGTTAAAGAAGTCGCAATTTTGAACTCTTTGGAGGACAAAGAAGATGATAAGAACTTGACAAATGAAGAAACCGAAGAATATAATTTAATTTATATTGGACTTCTGGAGAATGTAGCAAAAGATACGTCAAGTAACTGCATTGGTAAGCATTTTTGTATTTTGTATTAAATCACAATTTTGAGTTCAATGAAATAGTTTCATTTAATTTATATTGGACTTCTGGAGAATGTAGCAAAAGATACGTCAAGTAACTGCATTGGTAAGCATTTTTGTATTTTGTATTAAATCACAATTTTGAGTTCAATGAAATAGTTTCGGCAAATTCAAATCAAAGAATAACCTCTCTATTATAGGCTTACATTGTGCTGCCCATACATTGCAGCTTGCAATCAACTCTGCGTTAAAGCATACCCCATTCAATGGTATTATTTCAAAAGCTAGGCAAATTGCAAAGAAGCTGCGAACTCCGAATACAATGACTCTTTTAAAGATTCAGGGCATTCGAAGACCACCAGTGGATGTGATTACACGTTGAGGTTCAACTTTTGAAATGCTCGCTGCTTTAAAAGATCCTCAACTTCAAACATTTTGTAAGACTCTAGCAGCGGCTAATAAAGATTTCCATTTGAACTCTCCGGAATGGCAAAAAATCGAAAATATAGTAGAGATTCTCGAACCATCTTATTGTACAACAAAAAAAATGCAAGGTCGACAGCTTGTTCTTGGAGACTTCTTCGCATTGTAGTCTCAATGTAAGGCCAAAACTAAAAAAATTAATTCGTCGTTATCTTCACTTTTATGTGCGGATATGGACAGGAGAGAAACTATTTTATTTTCAAACGATGACTTTTTGATGACCATTTTCTTGGATCCTCGGTTCAATCTCATTTTAACAAGTGAGCAAAAGGAGCAAGCTATATGCTTGCTGATACAACTTTTTCGGAAGATGACTGTAGAGGAATATAACGTAAGCACTTCAGAGAGCTCAATATGTGAAAAAGCAACCAATGCGAGTGCAGTAAATGAATCTGACGATTTTGAGCTAATGCTGTCGCAATTGGATTTAAAGCGTGATCAAAATGAAATTATTGATCAGAAACAGTTAAATCTTCGTCCTCTTTTGCTTGCCTTTTCGAGATAAAAACGTCAAGACAAGAATATCAATGTTCTCCAGTACTGGAAAAATCAGTCTCTGAAAAAACCTATTTAAGCGCAGCTAGCTAAAGTAGTCCTAGCTGTGCCAGCGACACAGGTAAGTGTTGAAAGGCTGTTTTCCGGTCTCAAATTTGTTATGCCACCCACAAGAAATGGTTTAAATGCTGATGTGGTGGATTCTATTTCACTAATAAGAACGAATCATTTGTATGGCTTACAGATATTTAACCCAGCTGAAAATAATGCCTCATTCTTAATAGTGCAAAAATTCCTGCGCATTAATTCCTGCAAACATTCAACGCATCCAAGCATATGGAGTTAGTTTCATTCAACTATGCTTTGGATTGTTATTAACTCTATATATTAGTATGTGTAAAATGTTTGCAGAAATTGATGCGCAGAAATTCTTGCATTATTGGAAATCAACCATAATTCATTTTTTGTTTTTTAATTCGATACATTTCAAAAGCTTTGTATCTTTATCTGTACGAAATATTGTTGTAAAGAATGAACTGTTTTATTATATAAAAGAGAAGGTTTAATTTCGTGAAACTTAAAACTATATAAAATAAAAAATATGAACTGAAAATAACCTTTTTTTCAATTCATTTCAATGTAAAGCATAATTGAGAGGTATCTCGTAAAAAAAAAATTATTTTTAATGTTGTTGTTCATCTCAGTTTTAATTTTTAAAGGTAAAGGTGCGTTTGAAGTCTATATTTCGTAGTCAATATTTTTTATATATTGCAACGAAAGTTGAAAACTGAACAACTTTCGGGTTTGCTTTGCGAGAGATTAATACCTTGAATTTTTCCCGCGATTCTTAAAATCTTTGAAAAACCGTAACCGGAACGAAACGATACCGAAACCGAAATAGTTTTTTTCAGAACGAAACCGTATTCGAAACCACAATCATTTCATAACCAAAACCATAACCCGAACGTTATTTGTTTCGTTTACACGCTCTGCATCTTTGTTATATGCCTTAGGCATTTCCTTTCGATTACTCCAAGATCCTTGATTGCCCCTGTTGGAGTTTTTTCCCATATTGGGTACCCGTAGGTCATTTGGCTACGAATGAAAGACAAGTAAATTAGTTTCTTGTGATTTTGTTTTAATTTAGTGGTATTTTTAAATAAGTGGAACCAGTTTATGTATGCAAACATGGCTTTTTGCTTTATTTTCCCTATATGTGTTTTAAAATTTAGGTTCTGATCGAAATTTATACCTAAATATTTTATGATTTTCTTCTCTTCTATGAGTGTATCTTTAAGTTTTATCTTTAGAGGTGTGTTTTTTTTTTACAATTAGGGTAACAGTTAGTCCTATTGAAAAATTTTATGGTTTCAGATTTGTTTGAGTTTCTTTTTACCCCCCAATGGTCGTAATAGGACACTATAATTTGGAGGAAATTGTTTTTTCTTTGGCTTATATTTTTTATTGCGGGGCCTGAACAGAAAACCACAATGTCGTCTGCATAGATTAATATTTTTACTTTTTCATGTATTGGTTTTGGTATGTCAGCTAGAAAAAGATTATAAAGCAACGGTGATAACAGCGCTCCCTGAGGAACGCTGGATTTAATTTTAAATATTTCGGATATACTGTTATTAATTTTGACTTTAAATTTTCTATTTGTGAGAAACGACAAGATAATTTTTATTAGATTTTGGCTTATGCCATAGTTTTTCAACTTTAATATCAGCTCCTTTACGTGAATAGAGTCGAACGCTTTTTCAACGTCTAACAATGCTGCTACCGTAGCATATCGTTTTTGCATTGCCTTTTCAATTTATGTTTTTAAATGGTGCATAGCATGGACAGTGCTTAATTTTTTACGGAAACCCATTTGGAAATTTTGTAATATGTTATTATTTTCTACTTCGTCCTCAAGGAGGCGAAGGATATGCAATTCAAAAATCTTTCCTAAGTTTGAAAGCAGTGATATAGGCTTATAGCTCTCTGTTTTATTTGGTGATTTTTGTGGTTTTAAAATTGGCGTAATTTTGGCTACTTTCCAAGCATTCGGGAAGTAGCTATTGTTAAGACAATGGTTGAAAATTGAACATAATGGCTTAGAAATACTTTTGGCACATTTTTTTATAAGAAAAATTGATATATTGTCGAACTCTGCTGATTTTTAAGTATTTATATTCCTTATATTTGATTCTAATTGTTCAGTGCTCAAGAAGTGGTTGTTTATTGTGTGTCCATTAAGTGTGTGATTTCCTACTGAGAGATTTATTATTTGGTCCGTGCTGTCAGTTATTGGTTCTATTTAATGTATTATTTCTTGTTCTCTAATGGGGCTTATGTTTTTTGTATTACAGAAAATGTTTTCGAAATATTTGCCAAAATAACGTGCTTTTTCTGCATCAGTTACTGCAAGTTTGTTATTGTCAGTTAAGTGTGGGATATCTATTCTTTCTGTTTTGCTATTAGATTTGAAAAATTTAAAGACATTGTTATTATGAATATTTTGAAGTTGTTTCTCAAATTTTTTCGTTTTTGTTGTGTTTAATTCTGCTGCTATGTTTCTATTTACTGTTTTTAAATGGATTTTTAGCTGTTCTAGTTCGATGATTGGCCTAATCTCTTCCTAAAGAGTTTTCGTTTTAGTTTTTTCTTGAGTTTGATAAGATTTAGTAGTCTGTGGAGAAGACTTATATATGAATTGACTCTTGTTCTAGGTGTGCATTCGGTTATTGTATCTGATATGGCTATGGCAAAATTTTTAATATGTTCGTCGATGTCTGCATTAGCTATGTTATTGCTCTTCGGAATATTGATCCTGTTGATTTTTTTTGTTAGAGTTCTATTAAAATATTTGAAGTTAGTTCTATTGAAATCTAAGTAGATAGTTGGGCTTGGTTTTTTAGGTTTGCTACCATATAGTTCTATTTGGATTGGGTTATGGTGGCTGGGACTTTTGCATTTGGTTGCAATAGGAGTCTTTCTATTTGGTTTGATACAATGAAAAGATCTATGTGGGATGTACTTTTTCCGCTTTGAAAGGTTGGGCTCAGGGTTGAAATTAATTTTGTGTCATGCTCTAGGCTATTTTCAACGTACCATCTGAAAAAAGCACTTCATCTCTCATTAATAGCATAATCCCCCCAGTAGGTGTGTCGACTATTAAAATCTCCGCATACTAATACATTTTTCCTGGGAAAATTATTTAATAGATTATTCATGTCACTTTTGATGAATTTGTTGGAAGTGCATGGGTAATAAGCCGAGACTATATTTATTGTTTTGCCATTTATAAGCTCTACATTTATACCCAAGACTTCGAGTCTGGCCATGTTTATAATGTTTAACGCCGTGAACTTAATGTCATTTCTGATTAATAAGGCTATTCCCACTTCAAAGTCTTTAATTTTATCTTTCCTGACAACTTCGTATTGTGGAATTTTTAGTCTATGTCGAAAATTGAGTCTTGTTTCGCAGATATATAATATGTGGGGCTTATGTTTTTTGATAAGTTCGTGTAATTCAAAACGTTTTCTATCCGAGATGATAGATCTAACGTTTACATGAATTACTTTTAATTTATTTACCTCCATTAGAGCACATATCAATAAAAAATGCAGAGCTTTTCTTGCCTCTGCTCTTTCGCTTCATTCTTGTTATAATTTTGCAGAAATGAATTCGTTTCTGCAAGACATTTGTTTAGTGGCATTCCAAAAAGCTCTTTGCACTCTTCAGTGATGAATCCTAAACTATTGTCCGGCGGCAGAGGGATTTGTTTTGGATTTTTTAGTGCTTGTGCATACGATATGTTTTCCTGCACTCTGATATGTTTTATCACATTTACATTAAGATTTTTACTTTGTAGCAAAACTCTTTTATTTTGTGCTTGTTGTTCTTTTCGCATTTTAAGATTTAAATATACATCACATTGTTTGTAATTGGCTGTATGACCATCCTTTTTGCATAAGGCACAATGCAGCTTTTTCCCTATCTGTGTCTTCGTCGATCTTATCTTGCATGGTTACTGTGAATACTTCCGTATTTTTCTCTTTATTAGGAATGGTGCAGTTATTTGGGCCATGTCCTTGACCACATTTGACATAGCGAAATGCCATGTTGCAGTTACTTGCAACATGCCCATAACGTTGGCAGCGCTTGCATTGTGTTGCCTCATTTTTTCTAGCCCTTTCTATATACACTCTAATGCTATGTTCTCACTACTTAACCCGATACTTTAACTCAAAGCGTTCATATCAGGGAGAGCGGGTTAAGGTTAACAAACGTCGTATGACCCAGCCGGAAAATTCACTACTTCTGCACTACTTCTGAAGTGGTGAAAATTCATACTGCGACTACTCGCATTATTAACCCTTACTGTTAATGAAGTTTTTTGGGAGATGGCCGCTGTTTTCATTACATGCATGCGATAATGTCCGGCTTGGGAGTTTGAAATATAAAAAACGCGCAAGGTATATCTGATATACTATATCATCGAGAAATTGCAAATCAAAATTGGATTTGCTTTATTACAAATGTTTAAAGAAGCTGAAAAAGCCAAAGGAATATTGGAAGCAATAATATTAGAAGACCATTGCAATATCCGCAGGAACAAAAAAAAGATTAATGGAGCTAATAGTGAAAGCGGCATCACAAAAAATGTTCCACGACCTGTGATTAAAATTTACATATCCAAATACGTGCATCCTTCCCCACTCATTTTCTGCACGGGAAAGCTTCCTGCCAGTGTCGTATTAAATTTTTACCCGGTTTTTGTACCCGGTGTTAGCAAATGTAACTGAAAATTTCAAATGCAACTCTGCGCTAACCTGGGTTTCGCCGATAACCCTAACCCGGCCTAGTGAGAACATAGCATAACTTGGTTAAGGTACTTTATGTTGAGAAGAATACTAATATTGGAATTTTTATTGACTTGGATGAGCCAGACATTTTTCAATTTTTTGATATTTTCGATTTTTATGTCAGATTTTAATATGTCAAACGCATTCATGACGTCTTCCTCCGTATAATACGTGGGAAAGTTTTTTAGGACAAAAGTGAAAGGTCTTTCCCATTTCGGGGTAAAAGTGTTAAATTCTATGCCTAAATCACGTAGAATTTTTTAAGCAGTTTCAAAATCCTGAGCATGTTTAACATTCAGGATGATATTATTTTTTTTCGGAATAAAAGAAAAGTTCCTGTTTTTTATTTTAAACAAAAGAGTTTCACTCAAAGATTTTAAATTAACAAACCCCTTTATTATGATTTGAGGAGTTTTGACTTTGTTTGTACTTAACTTTGCTTCCGGAGTCTTTTTGATGCTTTCCGCGCTTCCATTTCCACTTATAGTTGACGCGTCATCAAAATCATCATCGTCATTGTTTGGATCGTTATTGTTAGGATCGGCCAGCAATTCAAATCGGTTTGCGCCTAGTTTAGCTTTCGCCGACGTGGTCGGTTCCATGTATATCTCGTTTAAGTTCGCCATGAACACACTCCGGTATGTCCGCTTCCTTTACTTTAGGAGATTTGTCGGGCGCTTTAGCCCTTTTGCTAGGAACTCCTTCCACTGCGAGAGTTCCACAGCTTATCAAAATTAAAGTTTATTTTAATTGGCTTTAGTTGATTTATTTGCTTTATTTTTATTTGCTTTTTGTTTTTAATTTTATTTAATTTTTTATTTTTTTTTTATTTTTTTTTTTTCATACATTATTTGTTGGCTCTCATTTCACACGTATTGCTTACGCTCTTTTTTCAGTCGGTAACAAGAGAAAAACAACATCGCGTGCATCTGTACAGCTTTTTCGTTTCACTGCATAGAGGAATTAGTGCAAAAAAAAATTTTTTGTGCGCTCGCTCTTTTCTTACTCACACAGTCTCACGGCCAATTTTGAACATCACGTGATGCAGTACTGCTCTAGAATATCGAAATGTCTTAAAGTGTAAATGCGTATTGACAACGCCAAATTTAGTTTTGTAAATAAGATGTGTATGCGTCTCACAATAAGTGAAGCGATTCAGTAAGCAAAATCAAAATGGTTTTGATTTTGCGTACTGAATCGGCTGACCGAAGTAACGTGTCGGTGCAAACATACTGAACACGTACATAAGAATTCAGTAAGAAATTCAGTATCGTGTCGGGATTACTTAAAGATCGATGTTATGAAAATATCGATTTCTTGCTTGCATCCCTTTCAATGCTACAGTTAAGTTTTTATAGTGCGTTTCCATATGGTGTTTAAGTCTGAGATGTTTAGCTAAACACTTCGAGCGTTTCCACATATGCGAGGTGTTTATGTTTGACAGCTGTTTGTTTATTTACAATTGCAAGCAGTGTTGCCATTTGTAGGAAAATCACTTGAAGGGAAAAAGGGAAAAATCGGCAAAGTGTAGAGAATTTTTTGGTATATTCTAAAATATTAGATATATTTTGATATATTTTTCTTGTCAATCAATTAAAACGACAAAATAAAAATTATACGTGTAAAAAAAGTTTAGTAGAAATTCAAAAATAATGAAAAATAAGATTGTTTGTATCGAGTTAAAATTTTTTCGTTTTGCGCATCTACAATAATTACCACAATTCCACAAGTAGTTTTTTTTAAAAAAACAGATATAATGTATTTTTTTTTTGGTTTTTGATTATGCCTTGCGTGCATTCTTAATTTTTTTCGAATTTTCCATGTTTAAAGTATTTTAGGGAATTTTTTGTAGTTTGTAGGGAATTTTTATTTTTGCTATTGGCAACATTGCAAAACACGAACAACACAAATTGCAATTATTCTTGAAATTAAAACAATAAATGGATAATTCCAGCGAAAACAATTTGATTGCAAAGCTTTCGGCTTTGATTTTTAGTGCCGATAATAAGAGATTTCAGCTGATGAAATTGCGGAGACTT
>CM035808.1:96661449-96714698 GCA_020466095.1 Chlorops oryzae | reverse complement strand
CGACTCATCAAATGGTTGATGCTTCAATCAAGAGTCTTAAAGAGCGAGGCGGCTCGTCGCTGTTGGCAATCAAGAAATACATCAGTGCAACATATAAATGCGATGCTCAAAAATTGGCTCCTTTCATCAAGCGCTATTTGAAATCGGCTGTTGTCAGTGGAAAACTCATCCAAACAAAAGGTAAAGGTGCATCTGGTTCGTTCAAATTGTCGGCGTCAGCTAAAAAGACACCTAAGCCAAAAGAGAAGTCAACTGTAAAGAAAGCCGCGCCAGCCAAGAAGAAGTCCGCTGTCAAAAAAGCCGTCGCTGGAGAAAAGAAACCTAAAAAGGCATCAGCTGCTAAGAAAACTGGTGAGAAGAAGAAGAGCGAAAAAGCAAAAGCTAAAGCTGTTAAGAAGAGCGGCGCTGTAAAAGCGAAACCAGCTAAACCAAAGGCAAGCGCAGCGAAGGCAAAGGCACCAAAAGCAAAAGCTGCCAGCGCAAAGCCAAAGAAGGCTGCATCAGCACCGAAAAAAACTGCAGCAAAGAAAACTGCAGCCAAAAAGTAATTTCTTAATTACATCAATCGTGTATCAATAACAAAGCCCTTTTCAGGGCTACAAATCCACTCAACAAAGAGAAAATTTGTAATCACAACAAATGAGTCATAGAAAAACTTTATATTATTTATATTTACTTTTATATATTTATAAGTATGCAAAATCATAATTCTAATGAATCTCTTATGTGAATGTGAAACTTATATAAATTCTTTTCTACACAGCCTTTGCCAACGACCATACCACGCTGAATACATCGGTTCTCGTCCGATCACCGAAATTAAGCAGCGTCGGGCGCGGTTAGTACTTAGATGGGGGACCGCTTGGGAGCACCGCGTGTTGTTGGCATTTGTCAACTTTTTTGCATTTTCCTATTCAATTCTTTTTTCAATTAAAATTTTTTATTTATACCTAAATATTTATTTCTTTAAAACTAAATTGCAATCAATTGCAAAAATTTGTTTCAAGTCAAATCCAATTTATTCAAGTTGCCATTGTTTCATTAATACATACTTAAAATTTTATTTTTCTTCAAAACAGCATGGAAATCTAATTTTTTTAATCACCTTTGATAGAAGATTATGAAGTAATATTCGAATTCTTCAACTTTTTTGCTTTTTCATTTACAATTATGTTTTCAATTTAATGTTTTTATTTAAGTATATATATCAAGCCATAACCGCCAAATTGATGTAGATAAGTGACATTTTTTTCGAAATTGACATTTTCATGAAAATATGTTCTACAGCCTGAAACTCATCATCTAGTAAAATATAACGACCATAAGCTCAATAGAAACGGAGATATTGCACGATAAGTTTTATAATTTGTATGCTAGTCAATGCAAAAAGGTTCAGAAAAAACGCTCTCCTGTAAAATTTGTTTTTTTGTTGCTTCTTTTTTAAGACTAAAATGCAATCAATTGCAAACATATGACTTATTTATCGCTCAAGTTTATTAAAATTGTCACTGTTTCATTAATATCTACTTAAAATGTTATTTTTCCTCAAAACAACATTAAAATCTCAAATTTTTCGCCGTTGGTACAAGACCACGAAGTAATACTTGCATTTGTCAACTATTTTGCTTTGTCGTCTTCATTTCCTTTTTCAATTTAATTTTTTTTATTTCATATACATTTTCTTTTATTATTAAATTGACATCAATTACTAACATTTCATTTGTTTTCACTACAATTACAATTACATTTAAAAATTTTTATTGAAATTGAGTAGAAATGCGAAATGTTTTACCAAAAGCGAAGTCATCAATAGTACAGTATGTTACAAAACAGTATTGCTTTTTGAATTTTAATGAAGAAATTATTTCTTAAAAATACAAAATGCACTTTATTCAGAATATTATTGAAAATATCAGGAAAATTACAGAAGTCGACTTAAAATAAAACTGTGTTATTGCTCCAATTGAATTTAAAAAAAACAAGTAAAGAAGTTTACATCGGCTAAGCCGATTGCACACATACCTTTTCCTCAGCCGAAAATATGTTAAAACATTACCTTAACAAAAATTCCTGCCGTTTTCGTTGTTCTAGCTTGGATATCTATTTATACCTTATCTGTACTTCGATTTAGCTACTAAAACTCGAGATTATTATTAAGCACAAAATTTTTGCGAATGGTGGTCTTGATCAAATTTTAACCGTTAGAGGCCATTATATCTAGCTGCGGAATACTCAATTCAAAATAGTGAAAAATTTTTTTTTGCGAATTTCGCGAATTGTGGTTATGGTCAAATTTTAATCGATAGAGGCCATTTTGTCTAGCTGCGAGATCCTCAATTCAAAATAGTGAAAATCAAATTTTCGCGAATTTCGCGAATGGTAGGTAGGTAGGTAGGTAGGTTGAAGTGGCTGCCACTTAGGCCGTTAATCGGCCCATTGTGATACCACGGAGGTTTTCTTGTGTTTGTGTGAGTGTATTGTCTTTTTATGTAGTGTGCCCCTAACATGCGATTTTTGAAAAACCAGTGCTAGGCTTGGAACATTACACTCCGTTTCGCCTGTGCCGGGAATCGAACCTCGGACTCTGGGATCAAGAGCATAGCACGCATCCCCTACGCTATCCCAGAGCCACCGCGAATGGTGGTCTTGATAAAATTTTAACCCTTAGAGGACATTTTGTTAAGCTGCGAAATACTCAATTTAAAATAGTGAAAATCAAATTTTTGCGAGTTTCGTGAATTGTGGTCATGGTCAAATTTTAATCTTATGTGACGACTTTATTTGGCGGCAAAATACACAATCGGAAGAAGCAAAAAAAATCATTTTTGTATACAGATATGAGAATAAGAGAGAGCGTTTTTTTCTAATGTGTAGGATGTTGACCATAGTTATAGCGATGTCGCAATTTTTTTTCAGCGAAAGCTTAAGTCTATATAGTAGCTATACACACACCAAATTTCAATAAGCTGGGATGTATAGTAAAAAAGTTAATCACGAAAAACGTTAAAAATCGTGATTTTTGAAACTTCTGAACCACTTCCCACGACCCAAGAAGGGACTACGAAAAAAATTTGTATGCAGTTTTTCGGACATTTACCTGGTTCAAGTCCATGAAAAATTTCAATATGATATCTTTCATGGCTTAGGAGTAAATTACGAAAAACTAAAGTGTGACCGACAGACAGACAGACATGGCTAGATCGACTCCTCTTGTCACCTTGATCAAGAATATATATATATGTCTATATCTATCGCGACTCCTTTGGTATGTTACATACTCCGAGCCAAACTTAATATACCCTTTCCTTCGGAAAAGGTATAAAAATACGAATATTTCTTCGGAATGAAAAGTAAATTGAACAAATTTGCATGGAGAGGTAATCGAAAAGGTAATGTGTTGCCTAATATGTTCACTCCCAAAGCAAAGCGTTACATACTTCTATAGCATTACTTGAGAATGCAAATAGTAATGCATTACGAATTCAAGTATTTTCGATTACTTTTCGTACAACTGGTAATGCAAATAGGCATGCATAACATTCGCTAGGACATCGCCGTGTTAAAAATAATCTATTCTGTAATGCATAAACAGTACGCCTTTTGAATGACTTTTTGCATTACCATCGGTTACAAATAACTGCTGGGTAATTAGCTTTACTTAGTGGCTTAGTAAAAAAAAAAAAAAAAAACTTTAAAAATCTCGTTATATCAATTTTAACAAAAGTACTTCACATCACATAAGCAGCTTCTCTTTGATGAATTGATTCTATATATATACCTACATTTCATTTCAAAACGAGATCACTGGATCGCAAGATCTTCAAAATCGTTTACTAATAGAAAACCTACACATAAAATTTAAAAAAGTACAGTCGTCAGTTTTTGCTTTTGAATACAAAATATCTCTTTTGATAGAATATGATGGCCCTGAAAAGGGCCTTTTTGTTTCGATGAAATTTCTCCATACCGTAGCGATTTACTTCGAGCTTGTGTATTTGGTGACGGCCTTTGTGCCTTCACTCACAGCGTGTTTCGCCAACTCACCAGGCAGAAGCAGACGGACAGCAGTTTGGATTTCGCGGCTTGTGATTGTTGATCGCTTGTTGTAGTGAGCCAAACGAGATGCTTCAGCGGCAATACGTTCGAAGATATCATTCACAAAACTGTTCATGATGCTCATTGCTTTCGATGAAATACCAGTATCAGGATGGACTTGCTTCAACACTTTGTAGATATAGATAGCGTAGCTCTCCTTCCTCTTGCGCTTCTTCTTCTTGTCGTTCTTGGTGATATTCTTCTGGGCTTTGCCAGCCTTTTTGGCTGCTTTTCCACTAGTTTTCGGCGGCATTATCGAATCTTCTTCACTTTTCACTATTTATTTTACACTAACACTTCACTGTATTGCACTTTTTGAGTTCCGAATTTGAATTTGAATTTTATTGTTCAGTATTATCTCGTACAAAGTTTTGAGCTTATGCTATGAACATTTTGGTTTACATTTTTCACTTATAAATACATTGTTTTTTAAACAATTTTTCATTTATATACTTGCTTTAATTTAATGACTTTTTCAAACTTATTCGTTTTATAAGGTTATGTTGTTATTTGCATATTAACGTTTTTTACCTGGATGGAAAACTTTGGAAAAAACCATCTATTTAATATTTACTTATTTACTAAACTTATAACTAGATAACGAAAATAAAACTTAAAACTAAAAATAAATAATATAGAAATTCATTCTTTGTATAAAAACAAAAATTGTTTCTCCTTTTAGGATAGGTTGTCTAGACTTTCCAGTGTTATTTTTCCTTTTAGGATAGGTTGACTAGAAGTTCCAGTCTTATTTTCATCTTGTCGCCAATTTTCTTTAGGAATTTTTCTATGGTTTCCACTCCCGCCGCTTCGTAAGGTTTGCCGTTACTATGCCTTTGGTATATTCCCCTTTGGTCGAGGAAACCATACATCTTAGTTATATGCCTTAGGCATTTCCTTTCGATTACTCCAAGTTTCTTGATTGCCCCTGTTGGAGCTTTTTCCCATATTGGGTACCCGTAGGTCATTTGGCTGCGAATGAAAGACAAGTAAATTAGTTTCTTGTGATTTTGTTTTAATTTAGTGGTATTTTTAAATAAGTGGAACCAGTTTATGTATGCAAACATGGCTTTTTGCTTTATTTTCCCTATATGTGTTTTAAAATTTAGGTTCTGATCGAAATTTATACCTAAATATTTTATGATTTTCTTCTCTTCTATGAGTGTATCTTTAAGTTTTATCTTTAGAGGTGTGTTTTTTTTACAATTAGGGTAACAGTTAGTCCTATTGAAAAATTTTATTGTTTCAGATTTGTTTGAGTTTATTTTTACCCCCCAATGGTCGTAATAGGACACTATAATTTGGAGTGAATTGTTTATTCTTTGGCTTATATTTTTTATTGCGGGGCCTGAAGAGAAAACCACAATGTCGTCTGCATAGATTATTTTTACTTTTTCATCTATTGGTTTTGGTATGTCAGCTAGAAAAATATTATAAAGCAACGGTGATAACAGCGCTCCCTGAAGAACGCTGGATTTAATTTTAAATGTTTCGGATATACTGTTATTAATTTTAAATTTAAATTTTCTATTTGTGAGAAACGACAAGATAATTTTTATTAGATTTTGGCTTATGCCATAGTTTTTCAACTTTACCCTTTACGTGAATTCAGACGAACTCTTTTTCAACGTCTAACAATGCTGCTACCGTAGCATATCGTTTTTGCATTGCCAAAGCTTCATGGCGTGTGTCACGTTTTTGATTTACATCGTACGCTAATACTTTTAAAGCTTCATAAATGTGATTAAAATCTTTAACTATGAGCTTCGTGGCATCTCCGCGACATGACCATCTTGTTTGCGATAGATTCGTTACTCTCGATTTATAAGTTAATAGGACGTTCCATCGATATGTTGATGCACTAAAAAAAACGTACAAGCGCTGCGCAACTCCGAAGAAATTTATTGCATCAAGACATTCGTCGACGCTACATTCTCCGACTAAGTTCAGCGAATGGCCGACAGAAGGAACGTAATGGGCTAATTTGTTTTTTTCTTTAATGCATGCTTGGAGGCCGGAATATTTTCCAGACATATTTGATGCGTTATCATAAGTTTGCGCCCGACAGTTTTGAATATCAATATCATATTTTTGTAATAAATCTAGCACAACATTGCTAAGCAATCTACCAGTGTGACTTTCAATCTTTACAAAAGTAAAAAATCGCTCATAAATGTGACTATTTAAATAATAACGAAAAATGACGGACAGCTGATCAACATGAGATATATCTGGCGTAGAATCTACAATAATTGCCCAATACTTTGCACTTTGGATTTCGCTTATAACACGATTCAATACTTTTGTGGCCATTAACTCCATAAAATCTTCGTAAATAGTTTTGGATAAATACGACACTGTTCCTCGTCCTTTATGAGAATAAAATTTAATATGTTCTTGCATAAAAGGATCAAATTCAGCAATCAATTCCATGAGACCGAGGAAATTTCCGTTATTAGGAGATCCTACTACTTCATTTTTTCTTCGCAGAGGAAGACCTCGTTCGGCCAGGAACCGAATCCCTGCTACAACTCTTTTTAAAACTTTCACCCAATATTGCACTTCGCTTTCGATCGTTTGCACAAGGTTCGTATTAGAGATGGGCACGGGCCTCAATTTTGAGGCCCGGCCCGAAGCAGATTTTTCCGGGCCTGTCCCGGCCCGGCCCAGAAAATTTGCAAAGAGGCCCGGCCCGGCCCGAAAAAAATGATCAAAAAAAATTAGTTTGTAGTTGCAGTAGTAAGAAGTTCTTCGACTATATAACAGAGTGTATTACATATAAACATATTTTTATTTTTTCTTCGACTACATAACTGAGTGTATTATATATAAAAGTAGTTTTTTTTTACATTTATTTTAGAAATATTAAAAATAGTGAGGATATAATCTTTCTGAAATATTTTGAGGAAATTAGTGTTTTATATATGTATAAGTATAAAAAATTAACAATGTACATATATTTTAGTAGAAGTACTAACGGTATGGTCTATCAAAATTGTCCTTGCAACAACTAACTAAGAATAGCAAAGTTAAATGTTTTCGTAACCCACGCGACAAAAAAAGGAAGTGCGTTTTACAAGGAAAGTTACAAATTGAAAATTTAGCGAATTTTTCGTACACAACTTGCCTTCTTTTAATTTTTGAAATAATTAGAAAACTGTGAAATTTTATAATAAACCCACTCAGCCAATCAATTTCGGGTGTTCAATAATATATTGAGCTTTTAAAAAATATTTGCCGTAACTCACGCGACATAACTCACGCGACAAAATTTCCGTTAAGAAAATTAGTGTTCAAATATTGAAAGTTTAGCTTTTAAACAAAGTTTTAATAAATATAAAATAACATAACAAAAATGTATTTCATTACCAAAAAACAAAAAAAAAAAGTTAATTCCAAAATTTAAGAAGATAAAAAAATCAGTCAAAGATTCATATTACATTTACACGTCTATAGTGGGTCTGGGATAGCGTACGGGATGCGTGCTATGCTCTTGATCCCAGGGTCCGAGGTTCGATTCCTGGCACAGGCGAAACGGACTGTAATGTTCCAAGCCTAGCACTGGTTTTTAAAAATCGCATGTTAGGGGCACACTACATAATAAGACATACACTCACACAAACACAAGAAAACCTCCTTGGTATCACAAGGGGCCGATTAACGGCCTAAGTGGCAGCCACTTCATCCTACCTACCTACATACACGTCTATATCTTAATGTTATGCTTTTTTGAATAAAAGGTTTTGGCGACTGCAATACAATTTTTGTTGACAAATGAAAAATAATGATTATTTTTTATTCCCACAATATTACGAATTTTGACCGTTTGTGTCTTCCTATAATCTCTCCACTTTCCATCATCTTTTCTTAAATTCGATCTCCACTTCTTCTTTCTTTCTTTGACTTTGTTGTTTTCTTCTTTCTTTTCCATCTTTTTGCCCAAAATAAAAAAACATTAAATATTATTGAAGCTTTCGTATTCGAATTTGCTCTTACCGTAACTCACGCGACAGATTTCAACAGCAAGTAATAGATATGTAAACAAAATATATAGGATTTTTTTTTATCACTTTTAGTTGTTGAACTTATTCTCTCTTTAGCCGCAAAAGATCTTGCACTGAAACTTTTTTTTTATAATCACACTGGTCAAAAATTACATATCGTCGCCTTACTTCCAAAACCTCGTATCTGACATTTTTATGAAATTGGTTTTCTTAGCTTATAAAATAGAGAAACCCATTTTGCCCCACATGGCATTTCCAACTCAGTGACTTTGTATGAGAAAAAAATAATTATCGCAAATTTTAAAACCTCGTATCTGCAAGCTTACCTTAAAATTCCTTCTAAAACCTCGTATATGTAAAATATTGTTCTATAAATAAACTTGAAGTGGCTCATATGACATTTAAACGGCAAATTTGTTGTTGGTTAGAATATAACATCTCTAAACAATAAAATGTAACCAAGTAGGAAATGTCTTTAGCAATAATTAAGTCAATAATTTATCAATATGAAACAAAATAAAAATAAATAAAAAAGAGGGCATCTCAACCGAAAGAGCTTATAGTTTCAATAACTCTCAATATCATTGCATGCCTTTGATGGTTTCAGTGCGATGTTTTCTACTGGGGAATTATGCACTTATGTTGTCTCAATGTCCTGGTTTAAACAGAGACACAAAAGCGAAAAAGCAAATTTAGGCTGCAATTATAGTTAAGCTGAAACCAGTGGTGTATCTAGAGAAATACAGCTCTTGTAGTGCTCATATTTACCAAAGTGGCAGATTGGGAAATTATACGACAAATTTTTTTCATATATTTTCACTGAAATAATTGAATTTAAGTTCAAATTGTTATTTTTATTCTTTTTATGTTCCAAATATTTGCCTTAAGTTACATTAAAAAGAAATGAAAACTTTAAGCCACGTCGTTTTTAGTTCGCACAAAACCTCGTAAGTAACAACATTTGTAATTTTCTAAAGGACCCAAAACACGTAAGTGACAAAATCAGCCAGTGCTACTTCTTTAGTGAGCTTCGTACCGTAAACTCAGTTCAGAGTCTTCAGTAAATATCCTAGCTATGGTTTAAAAAAGTAAAATCGTTAATAAAGTGAAATTTACGTAAGATAATCAGTTTTTTTCGATTTCTGAAAAACAGCATTTTTGTAGATACGAGGTTTTGGAAGTAAGGCGACGATATATTCGTAACTCACGCGACATAAAAATAGAAATAAAAACAATATAAAAAATTTACAGTTATTTCATATGCAAGCGCTCTCTTTGCATAGTGGGACTAACATTCAAAATTATTAGACCAAATTTTACCCAATACCATTCCTTTTAACCAGCCGTAGGCTTATAACATGTTCATAGAAAAATTATATCAAGATTATCGAAAAATTTCGCCACATGTTTCGACAAGGTTTTTTTTGGGTTTAAATATTATGTAAGATATTAAAACTTTCAGAATTAAAGCTTCATGTATAAGAGTATTCTAATATGGGCATTTCCACAGAAATGTCAACCACAACTTAAAAATTTAATGTGCTGCTAAGTCAAATTTTTTTATATATTAGAATACTCTTATACATGAAGCTTTAATTCTGAAAGTTTTAATATCTTACATAATATTTAAACCCAAAAAAACCTTGTCGAAACTTGTGGCAAAATTTTTCGATAATCTTGATATAGTTTTTGTATGAACATTTTATAAGCCTACGGCTGGTTAAAAGGAATGGTATTGGGTAAAATTTTGTCTAATAGTTTTGAATGATAGCCACACTATGCAAAGAGAGCGCTTGTTTATGAAATAACTGTAAATTTTTTATATTGTTTTAATATCTATTTTTATGTCGCGTGAGTTACGAATATATGTAATTTTTGACCAGCGTTTTAAAAAAAAAAATTTTCAGTACAAGATCTTTTGCGGCTAAAGAGAGAATAAGTTTAACAACTAAAAGTGATAAAAAAAGATCCTATATATTTTGTTTACATATCTATTATTTGCTGTTGAAATCTGTCGCGTGAGTTACGGTAAGAGCAAATTCGAATACGAAAGCTTCAATGATATTTAATGTTTTTATATTTTGGGCAAAAATATTTAAAAGAAAGAAGAAAACAACAAAGTCAAAGAAAGAATGAAGAAGTGGAGATCGAATTTAAGAAAAAATGATGGAAAGTGGAGAGATTATAGGAAGACACAAATGGTCAAAATTCGTAATATTGTGGGAATAAAAAAAAAAAATAATTATTTTTCATTTGTCAACAAAAATAGTATTGCAGTCGCCAAAACCTTTTATTCAAAAAAGCATAACATTAAGATATAGACGTGTAGGTAGGTAGGTAGGTTAAAGTGACTACCACTTAGGCCGCTAATCGGCCCATTGTGATACCAAGGAGGTTTTCTTGTGTTTGTGTGAGTGTATGTCTTGTTATGGAGTGTGCCCCTAACATGCGATTTTTGAAATACCAGTGCTAGGCTTGGAACATTACACTCCGTTTCGCCTGTGCCGGGAATCGATCCTCGGAACCTGGGATCAAGAGCATAGCACGCATCCCGTACGCTATCCCAGAGCCACTATAGACGTGTAAGTGTAATATGAATCTTTGATGGATTTTTTTTTTCTTCTTAAATTTTTGAATTATCTTTTTTTTTTGTTTTTTGGTAATGAAATATACTTTTGTTATGTTATTTAATATTTAATAAAACAAAACTTTGTTTAAAAGCTAAACTTTCAATATTTGAACACTAATTTTCTTAACGGAAATTTTGTCGCGTGAGTTATGTCGCGTGTGTTACGGCTAGTATTTTTTAAAAGCTCAATATATTATTGAACACCCAAAATTGATTGGCTAAGTGGGTTTATTATAATATTTCACAGTTTTATAATTATTTCAAAATTTAAAAAAAGGCAAGTTGTGTACGAAAAATTCGCTAAATTTTTAACTTGTAACTTTGCTTGTAAAACGCACTTCCTTTTTTTGTCGCGTGGGTTACGAAAACATTTAACTTTGCTTTTCTTAGTTAGTTGTTGCAAGGACAATTTTGATAGACCATACCGTTAGTACTTCTACTAAGATATATGTACATTGCAAATTTTTTATACCTTAATTACATAAACTTTCGAGTAAGCAAGCCTTGAAGTCGTACGCCTGTCGCGTGAGTTACGATGGAAATACCCATATATAAAAAAATTTGACTTAGCAGCACATAAAATTTTTAAGTTGTGGTTGACATTTCTGTGGAAATGCCCATATAAGTACATACTTTTATAGCTACAAAATAAAGCAAAAGTCATTCAAATAGAAGAAAAATAACTCAAAATTAAATTTAAGCTTAAAAAAAGGAGTCTCTTAAAAAAAATCATGAAATTAGAAATCTCTCCAAGAATGAGAGATATAAATACAGATTACGACATCAGAAATTTTTGTTGTAAATGACGTTATTGTTCCATTTTTCCCATGTTTGGGCTGCGACATCTTTGTTCTCCTGAGCCATTTTCAAAGCTGAGTTCTAATAAAAAACTTTTCACTTGCCGAAATAACGCAATGAAAGAAAACGGCCTTAAAAATGGCATAGGAACACAGAGATGTCGTAGCCCAAACATAGGAAAAAATTTAACAAATAACGTCATTTACAACTAAAACATTCTAATTTCGTGATCTGTATATCTATCATTCTAGAAATCTCCCTACATATTTTTATGTAAAAAAATCAACTTGTCACTCTTCTCAAATTGAAAATCGGCCAATAATCGATATATGTAAAAGGCCGCAGATGAAATAAGTGCCTTTCCGATAAAAACATTGTTCAGTGCTTAATATGTAGCGGGCCTCTTTTCGGGCCTACGGGCCTGCGGGATTTCAACCTGAGGCCCGGGCCCGCACGGAAAAAGCCCGTTTTTGATTTTTTGACCCGAAGCCCGTATTTTTTGACCTAGGTCCGGCCCGTGCCCATCTCTAGTTCGTATCTATATGCGTTTCGCTTTTTAAATAATCGATATAAGTTATCATACAGTTGTTATGTTCATTACTATTTTCGTGTGAACGAACTTTTTCATCTATTTTCTTCCAATTTGAAAATCCTTTTAAAAACGAATTTGCGCCGCCTTGTGAAAATAATTTGCAAACATAGCAAAAAATCGAACCTTTAGCTTCCGAATACAAAAGCCACTTTCTTTCACACTTTTCTCCGTTTTTTAAATTTCGCTGAAAAAAGGTTGGCGAGAAATATCTGCTTTGAGTATTAAATTCAAGTTTAGATGATTTAAAACTGGAATCCTTGTTTTGAAAATAGGCATATCATTTCTCTAAATATTTTTGACGTTCATTTTTGCTGATTTTTAAAGGCCATAGACCGGGATCTTTGTAGACATCTATAAAATAATTTATGGTTCAGCTTACGTCAATGTTCTTACTTTCAAATGCATAATGTGCTCCCTCATACCTGTACTTAAATCATTTGATAGTTCAATTTTCCTGGAGCTACAAGCGTCGGTACATAAATCGTCATAAAGTTTTTGAACACTTTCTTCTGGCACCGATTCGTTGGCATTTTCTTGTAATAAATCTATAAAAGGGCAAATAAAACCCAATACGAACTAAAACTCTTATAAATGTAAAATGGCATGGGTAAAATTATTCGAGTACAACCTTTTAAACTTGTTCTCCTTCGATTCCACTGCAAACGCTGGATTGGGTCATTTAAAGAAATCAGTTACAGTTGGTAACTTTTTCACAGATTCCTCAACTTGTTTTTTGACTTTGCGCTTTTCTGCCCCGATTGGATTGGACCGACAAATCGTAGACGTTGTGGTTTTAAAGGACCAGCGCACCAAGCGGTCAATCGGTCCAATCCTCCGATAAGAAGCTTTCTTAATTGCTCCGCCTTGATATTTGGCTCCTTTTTTTCTGAGAAGTCACGCTTCACAACTAACCTCTTCCGCTGAATGACAGGAAATGGACTTCTAAGCTACTAATGGCGTGCTGGAGCGTACTGGCTACTAATGCCTAGCGTACTGGCTACTAATGGCGTGCTGGCAAAGACTATAGATATAGAAGAGGCGGCATTTCGCGTTACGCGCTCTACGCTTTTCACTCATTCGTTTTTCACGCATATCGAAAGAATATGAACTTTTTTCGCAACAGAACATAAACAAAACAAAGATGAGAAAGGAAAGAGAATATGCGAAAAATGGCTTTGCAACCAAAACCAGTTCTGGCTTTCCTTTCTCTTTCACTCATTAGCATTTCGCGAGTTGCCGTCGCTCACGTTGTGTGTTCATTTTTTTGTCGTTTCGATTGAACGGAATATGAGAACGGCAGAGTGTGCGTTCACGTACACTTTACGTTCGCTTACACTTAGCCTACGTTTGTACTTGGACGTTGTGTGCTTCGAACATTTTTGGCTGCTTCAAAATTAAAAAATCATTTTTCGAGTCTTCTGCTTATGTTGTTTATCTGTTGCTACCCGTGCAACGCAGCGAAGCCGCCGTTCGGTTTTGTAGAGTGCCTTCCATCAAGCGATTTACGGAAAAGTGGAGGTCTTGTCGGCTGTAAGATGCTTGTTTGAAAATATATGTTCTTTTGAAAGTTGTTATAAAAGTAATTGGTTAGCTCTGAATATTATTTTTTAACGTGTAGGGCCGTTAAAAACGTAGTTAAAACAATATTTTTATGCGTTTTTGCCATCAGTCTTTACATTCCCTAGAAAATAATAATATTTTCTGTAATGAAACTTACCCATTATCCATAATTCTCACATGTAAAAACGTAAAGGGCTAACCCTTTTTTTTTAACCCTTTTCTGCCGAAAAAATACATTTTATAGAAACAAATTTTTAGAAACATAAATAAATAAATTAATTCGGAAACATAAATATATAAATTCCCTCGGCGAACTAGCAAAGAGAATTTATCCTAGGCGAAATTTTTAGCGCCTTCTTACTTTTTACTTCTCTCCTACGTTCTCCCCCGTAAATATCATTAAGCAACATATAAGTAGGGTTCTGCATAGGGATGGGCATCGAGCATTAGAATATCGATATTCTATATCGCCCGTATCCTATATAAAGCCGATACGATATATCGAATTTTTGTCACAGAAAATGCCGATATATCGATATATCGCCAAAATATAAGAATAAGTCTAAAGTCAGACATACTTACGAACTAAATGTTCCGGAACATGTTGTCTGACTTTAGACTAAGCGCCAAATAAACATTCAGTTTTACTGATCAATCACCCATGTAGCTGTTCATGTAGGTAGGTAGGTTGCAGTGGCTGTCACTTATGCCGTTAATCGGCCCATTGTGATACCACGGAGGTTTTCTTGTGTTTGTGTGAGTGTATGTCTTTTTATGTAGTGTGCCCCTAACATGCGATTTTTGAAAAACCAGTGCTAGGCTTGGAACATTACACTCCGTTTTGCCTGTGCCGGGAATCGAACCTCGGACCCTGGGATCAAGAGCAAAGCACGCATCCCCTACGCTATCCCAGAGCCACCTGTTCATTAAATCTTGCCCATACTTTTTGGAGAGAAAAACTTGCTCTCAATTGTTGAACGTTGTATGAAGTGTCGAAACACTTTTGGGGATCTAAGAAGGATAAGTATAACGATTTGATTAGGAAAATATGAAATAATTTTAAAAGGAAAACTAAATCTCTTATACCCCGGTTGCACTTGGGCTCATTAGCGGATTTTCTCATTACCGCGCTAATGAAGCCATTTAGTTGCCATTACCCATACAAAACGCTGGCCTATAATGAGGTGGTAATGACACATTAACTTTTAATTAGGTTTAATGAACATCGTTGCATTCCATATTCTTGCATTTATCGGATGTATCGCCATCTCTAGTAAGTGAAAATGCAGCTCTACTTTCCCAGACCAGCTGATTTGCAAAAGAAATGGGTTTCGCCAAAAAAAATTTAAAAGCTTTTTGTCGAAATAAATCTTGTTTTCGCAATGCCAGTGGTCAGGCAAAAAGCGCATAATGAGATTTCGCTGACCAAAACTAACAGTTAATAGGCTAGCTGATATAGTTTTTCCCTTTGCCTTTTGGTTATGTTGCTTTGACAAGCTGTCATTTCTTGATTTGTACGAGGGTTATCTGAAAATTTTCCGACTTTAACGTGAAGATGGCGTCTCTGTTGACGAGTACTCACTAATATTTCAGGGACTTAGGACGCTCAGTTGTTATATATTACGCTCTGTTGCCGCTCTGTGGCGTTTAAAAATCAGAGTTTTGGCGCCATGTGTCAAGGAAATTATGTAGAAAAATATAAAAAAAAACTTAAATAATATGACTCGTATCTTTGTTAGGTCACAAACTTTTCAGGCCACCCTCGTACAATTTGAATCACCTGTTTAGCTAATGAAAAATTGGTTAATTGATAGTGGAACCTCTTCTCATTAACTTTTCATTAGCGCTAATGAAGGGTCGGTAATGAATAAGTGGAACTGTAGCATTATTCACTTCGTAACTAAAAACAAACATGTATAAAAAAAGGACTAAATTCGTTTTGTCATGATCTAGGTACTGGGATAAGAAAAAAAGAGCAGCACAGATTTTTCCGGAGCATTTAACCAACAACCATCTCTTTTCTTCGGACGTCTTCCTCCACTTACTAATTGTTTCAAAACATTTGTTCGTGTGTCTGACTATCGATTTAGTGTCAAAATCAAAAATTAAATCTTCGATAACATCGAAGCAAAATATCGATGTTGATGATATCGTGCCATTTGATTATCGAATAAAAAATATTCATAATCCAGACAGGAAGTATCGATATCTCGATATATCGATACAATATCGCCCATCCCTAGTTCTGCATTAAAAGGCAAAACACGACTCACATCCGAGTGGCGTTATAATTCCGTAAGGAATTGGGGCCAAATAATCCTTCGAAGCCAAGAAGCCAAGAAGTAACTTAAATTAAAAAAAAAAAAAAACACGACTCACTGGAATTATATCCAGTGATGCCAACTCTTACGAATGAAAACCGGCTAGATAAGCTCAAAAAAAAGGCTAAAAAAGGCCAAAAAAATCTTGAAAACGGCCAAAATAAAGGCTGTTATTTTTATAATTTATTTTGGTTCTGCTTTATCAAACATCGTCCGATTTTAAATGTTCCCGAGGAATTTTTCCCTGCTGATTTGAAAAAAACTTCTCCCATTCTAAGCAAGCAGAGATGGAAATGTAAAAGGAGCAAGAATTTCGAAAATTTTTCAGCAAATATCATCAAACTCTTCCTATTATCGACGTTAAGGGCAATTTGTTTTCCGCGGAGAAAAATTTCTAAGCAAAAAAATCCCAGGCAGATTCATTTAGAAATGGTCTTATAATATAAGTACACAGAACACAACAATATCAAAGAAATCAAAATTCAACAAATTGATAAAAGTATATACCAGTATGCGTATGTCTTCATTTATAGTATATCGTTCCAGTCCTTGTTGAAATGCATAAAAGCTGGTATCCGGTTCGGAATGTCATGCGAGTACTTAATTTTTTGCATTTAGCAAGATATAGACGTGCATATCGAGTCTGTAGACATGGTTTGGTGTGTAATCGGTCCCAAACTGTAAATCTTTGTGTTCACATCGGAAACACACCGCAAATTTTGGTTTAAAACAAGGAAATACAAAAAATAGCTAAAAAGGCTATTTACCACAAAAAAAAGGCTAGATTTTTAGCTAATAGCAAATAGATGTTTTTACCGGCTAAGCCGATTTAAAAACGGCTAGATCTGACTAAAAAAAGGCTGAAATGGCATCACTGATTATATCTATACAGTGAACTCTCGAAAACTCGAACTGAATAAAACCGGCACTGTTCAAGTTAACGAATTGTTCGAGTTTTGGAACGCCATATATTTTTTATTTATTTATGCGTTTTTTTTATCTTAAATTCAGTCTTTACTCGCATATTGATAGAAAATTTTAATATACTTAAACTTTTTAACTTCTCAAGATTTCTACAGTCCATTTCCAATTTAAAATTAATCAAAAACGAAGACTTTTTTCAAACTATTTTAATTTTTTTGTTGAAAAGTACATGCTTATGTAAAAAAAGAAGTTATTTTCGATTGTCGCTTCTTAATTGCTACTGCATTTAAAACAGCCTTTTCGCGCAGCGATTGCAGCATGTTTACTTTCTTTCATTTCAAGTTAAAATACATATCTACTCCAATTTCAATGACCAACTCGTGACATGTTCTTTTATGACGGCCGCTTATGTGTAATTTTCATTAGAAAGTTGGTGTAAAGTCAGGAAGAGTTGCGGCTCTAATGTCATGCTGAAATCATAGATTGTTTCACCGTGACTTGTCCTGCTGGGCTATTTCATATCATGAATGGTTTCGCACTGCTCTACGTAAACAACGTGGAAAGATTCACAAAAATTTTGCGAAACTAACGGTGGATCTTGCCCAACCAAAACAAAATAAGAGAAAGACAGGCAAATACATGAGCGTGTGTACACAGGGATGATCACATGTCAACAAACGTATTTTGATTTGTGTTTTAATACATAAAACAAGAAGAAAATTTTGTTCGAGTTTTAGAGCCTTCAAACTTTGTTCGAGTTTTAGAATAGTCAATGGTGAAAAAAAAATGTTCGAGTTTGCGGGGGTTCGAGTTTGTGGGTGTTCGAGTTTTCGAGAGTTCACTGTACTCTTTGGTGCTGGATAGCGTACTGGCTACTAATGCCTAGCGTACTGGCTACTAATGGCGTGCTGGATAGCGCCCGTTTAGACGTGCTTCAACATCGTTCAACAAAACGCAGTTCGTTGGAGAGACGCTAGCGGGGAGAGGAAGATGGTTTTTGTTGAACGTACTCGGCTATTCTCTTTGTGCCTATATTCTTAGCGTGAAACTTGAAAACAACCCCTGTGCGATTTTTACATTTGCTTCGAATATTTTTGTCATTCGAGCGGAAAGGTTCGAATGCCTTCGCTAAAATTTTATTTATTTTTTTTTTAGCATCTCGTTTGATATTTTTCATTTTATAAGCTTTTTAATTATTTTAAATTCGAAATTTGATTTTTATTTTTGAACGAAAAATAATATAAATCAAGCAATAAGATTTATTTTTGATTTTTTTAAATAAAACTTATAACTGTTACAATCTCTCCTATTTATACATTTAGATGAAAATAAAAAAAAAACATATCCAAGCAATATTAAATAGTTTTTGTTTTTTTGAAATTGCATTGTTGTATTTGCGTTCAATACATTCGGAATATCAATCCTTTTTGAGAGATGCATAAGGAATTTATTTTCTTTCATTTCTAACATCGTTCCTACGCGCAAGAGGGAAACGTCGAAATATAAAATGTTGAAGCATTTGTTGAACGAAGCAGTTTTTGGCTGTGTGGACACGAACGAAACATGAAAAGGGAATCTGATAATATGTTGAACGATGTTGAACATACGTCTAAACGGGCGCATAGCGTACTGGCCATATAGTAATATAGGGGACACTTACAACAACAACCGAATTCCGTGGTGAACTAGTGATGCTATAATTTTTGGAGTATTCACTCAATTTGTAACTCAACATACTTGCGTGTAAATTTTTTTATGTTTTCTTTTAAATGTAAAACTTTTTAAGTTTTTTTTATGATAGTTTATGCAATTCTGTACCCTTTTCATTCTGAAGAGATCCAAAAATATATAGTTTATGCATTCTATTTATCATGATATGTAATAAGTACTTGAGCCACTAATTATGTATCGAGCAATTTTAGTTATGATATCACTAAATATTTCATATCAACCACAGAAGTGGTGGAATTCAAACTTTTTGAGAATCGGTCATATTCGACGCATGAGTACTCTGCATTAGCGTTCCTCAGTAATATGAGCAAAATTTTGTCTAATTATTTTTGATTTTATAAAAATAACATATTTTGCTGAAAAATAAAATGAGTTCTTATGAAAAACCATTGATTAACACTTATATAAAGATGATTTTTAAAAAAAAATTTTAGTTCATGTTACGAGATTATGAATTATTTGTTAGACCGGAACCGGAATTTTCAGGGGGCGTGCTACGTTTTTGATTTTGCCATAAGAATGCATGCACAGGGGGCCTACTTCAATTCAACACACACGTTTTTTGCCAAGTGCCATCTATAGTACTATATGGTACTGGCTACTAATGCCTAGCGAACTCGAAACCAAGTATTACAGTATGAGAAACGAGCTAATAGGCAATTCACCAAAGGCAACAACAACCACACGGCATACCAGGCAATCCACCACGATGCCTCTTTGGGCATTGTTGTCGTCTCTAGAAATTGGGCACGTACAAGTAGTTAGTTTTTTTAAGGGATTTTTTTTCATTTATAAACAGAGAAAATCAGATATTATAAAGATTTTTTTAAGAATGGTTGTACCATTTTAAACTGTAGATTTTTTTTTAACATTTATTTTTTCTTTTTAGTAATAGAAATATTCACGTACTACAAAAAACTGATTTCCGAGTTTGTGGTCTTGTTTAATTTAGACGCTAGCTTGGCATCCATGGGCAACAGATGGTGCCAAATGGAACGAGTCAATAGTGCAAATCGATGGTGAAAATAGTAACCGACTACAATTTGAACGTTTAGCTTTTAGAAATGAGACTTTCTGTCTGTCTGATTTTCAAAGGTATCCCTTCGTTGTAGGGTTTTTTATAAAATTCATAAATGCTGCCCTAAAACCAAAATTTTTTGAAATACATAGTGGAATTATTTAGTTGGACTTAGTTAAGGGTATAAAATGTAGATTCCAAATATAGAAAAGTGGCCGCGCCAAAAGGCGTTATTCGAAAATTGAATTTTACACCCAAAATTCAGATGGCGCTTGAAAAAAAGACGGCATAAATACTTCTTTTTTAATCGTTGACATCCTCTACAAAAATTGATTTAATCGGCCGATTTTTAGGGGTACCTCCAGCGTTAGAGTCTGCCTCCAAAATCATCTGAATTGTGTAAAGTCACAGGCTTTCGAAACATTTTTGTGAAATGAGGAATTTGAGCTTTGTTTTAGCCTCCGATTAAAAAATATATAGCTGTTTATCTGTGTAGGGTATACTATGGTCTGGTTCGCTTTACTATAACACCCTTACTTTTTTCATTTTGAAACATGCATTTTAAAAATATATAAATTCCTTTTATGTCGAATTATCTTGCTTTTTATATGGTTTTATTATGTTTTAAGAACTCTTTTGAGTACTCGGTTCAGTATCGATAAAAGCTTTGCGCTTAGAGTATTTGTGCATCGCTGACGAAGTCGTTCAATTTAAATGCAATATTGAATACCGATTTGCGGGGGTCGCAGATACTCAAATGTACTCTAAAATGAAGGAGCATCTCTACTTTGTTGTTTGCAACTTCAAATTTACTTAAAAAGGGTCAAAATATAAAGCTACGGCATGTTTAAAAATCGCAAATTCTTCGACTTATTTTTGACAGTCAGCTGATTTGTACTCAACTTCACCACACCATTTGGAGCCAAATAGCATTTTGACAGGCTTTCCCATACTGTAATACTTGCTCGAAACGTTTCAGTGCATATCTATAGCCAACGAAGAACGACAATAACACTGCTATGCCATTTATCACTTGTGTTGTGTCCAATAGTTTGTCACCCATGTCCTTTTTATTTAATTTCTTCTAAATCATATTCCCAAAAAGTTTTTCCTTGCACGCGGGCTAACATGGCGCCTCGACAGGCAACAATTATTGCTAGCAATCTGCCAACTTGAGCAATATTGCCAATGGAGACCGCTCATTTTGAAAAGATGGCAATATATGGCAAGCAATATTGCTTCGCTGCGATTGCCAACTTTGAGATTGGCAATGAGCTGTCATTTTGCTATTTGACAGCCGAATTTCATTTCTATGAATTTTTCAAAGTGTGTATATCGTCAAAATGGATTGGTGCGTCGCCGATATTCATAAGATAATAATTTTTTACCGACAGTTCGAATGTCTTTGGGCTATAAAACCCCATCATATATATGTACTGATATGAAAAAATAATGCGTGGCTTCAAATGGCGAAGGAAATTAAAAAGGACTACGTTGAAATAAAAAAAAAATAAAAAAATATTAAAAATTTGCGAACTTCCTATTACGCAGAGAAGAAAAAAATAGGAGAGTTTCTTCTTTGTCACACTCATCACAAAGTTGGCATCGAGAGCGCGTGCGCAGAGTAGTAGCCTGTTCGACGTCATTTTGAATATGAAGATGGCATAACATAAAAATCCCACCCTGGCAATATTGCCTCTACCTGGCAAAGCAATTTGACAGATTGCTAGCAATAATTATTGCCCGTCGAGGCGCAGCGTTATGAAGTATCAAGAATGACAGTGTGGCTAAAGGTCAAAATCCAATATTGCGACAGCCTGATGCGAGACGCACACAAATTTCAATACATTCAATCATATGGCTAGAGCCCAAAATCCAACATTGCGAGGTACTTTCGTTTCAACATTTTGTTGATGTAAAAATAAAACCTTCTCAGAAAACAGTCAAAAACAAACTACCGCCACATAGAGCTGCAAACTAGTGATGGGCGATACCGATACGATAGTATCGGGTATCGATACTTTTGGGGCGATACTATCGAAATTTGGCATCGATTCTTTCGCAGCGCGATACTTACTAGTATCGATACTTGGAGACTTAATTTTGAGTATTCTGTCTGAATTGGGTACTCGTTGGAACATCTGTTCCTCGCGAAAGACTTTTTTCAATGGTGGCTTTAATAATGGATGAGTGCGGGAATTGACTTTCGCCAGAGCATTTGAAAAGAAGAATTTTCCTTGCTGCTCTGAACCAACAATATTGGTTTTCCCAACAATAAGCCAATTCACAGTTCATGCTAATTTAGGGTTTAATATGCTAATTTGCTTTTTTTTGGATTTTCAATAAAACTGCTCAAAATACTGTATATGGTTTGCATATATAATACATACATTTCAAATACATACCCCGAAAATATTTTTTAAGTATTTCATATTTTATAATTTCTTTACGATCATCGTAATGATAATGCGGGTAAGTAAGAGTTTAGCCTATTATTGCGCTTCAAAGCACTTATTTACACAGCGCAGCGGATATAAAAATGGGGATTTATTCGATACTATATCTTGGTATCGATTCCTTTAGCCGCGATAGTATCGTTGTATCGATACTGATTGGGCTTGAGTATCGCGATACCCAAGTATCGATACTGGTTTCGGAATTGCCCATCACTACTGCAAACCTATCGATGGTCCCATTGAGGCCTTTTACATTAGTCAATAGTTGATCGTCAATTCCTATCGATATTCCCTTTTGGAGTTGCATTCGCTTTTACACTTACTCGAAAGAATTGATAGTCAATTCTTACTTCGTTTGCCTTTTATGACATTTTCCTCTTCAACACAGGGGTGATATTTTATAAAATTCAAGCAAATTAAAATATGTATCTCTGATTAAGGGTTGATAGCAGAAGCATAAATACAGCACTACCTGTTTTGTTTTAATGAATTTAATTATTGATGCTAAGGAGTATTTCAAAATGCTTGAATTAAAAATGCTTTTTGAAAAAGCCAATTTTTAGTGAGTAGCTGTTAAATTATTCTGTTTGAAAATAAATTCTATATACAATTGGTAGGAGTAAACTATCTAGCCGCTTTTCATATGTTCAAAAGAATAAAGGCGAAACTCTAGAAACAACGGAACATTTCAAGCGTTTTAGGCGGAAGAAATGTAGCTGCTTCCATTTAAATACATTTCAATACATTGATTCAATGGGAGCACCACAAATTTTTTCACCTTTGCCGCGTATACCGCAACAAACGTCCTTTCTGTCGTTAATGGAGTTTCGCCTTAAATTTTAATTATATTCATCACATTTTTCTTAATTTCTTATAGCATAAAAATAACCCTTCAATGTATAGTTTTCGGTCTATACAAGAATGTAAGATCCTAAAATATTGATCAAGAAAAATAAGTAATAACATATAATAGCATGCGATGCTGTCTCCACGAACAACGAAAACAAATAAAATAAATGTCAGAAATTTTCTCCAAGCCATCGATAAGTTCGATAAACGAAAGGGAGCAAAGACGGATTGAGCGAGTACGTGCAACCAAAAAACGCTCAACTTTTCGATAACGATATGTTATCGTTTTGTACTGAAAATGAGAATTGACGGTCAACTATTGACTAATGTAAAAGGCCTCATTTTTTCTGAACTATCGAATGGTCGTTGGCGACTATCGATAAACTAAACCTACCATCTTTCAGCTGCCTTTACACCATCACGTTTATATGCAGTCACGCGTGCCGTGATGAGAAAAAATGAGCATGTAAATGCAAAAAATGCTCGTATGACACGCAGAAACGCTAAGAAATTGTTTTTGGAATTTTTTTGCATGATGCAATGCTTGGAGGCAAACATGAACGTGTAAAGCGGCCTTTTCATTACGTGCTTTTGAGAAAACAAATTCATCTAAAGGCTCAAATAGACTATAAAAGCATTTACACAAACACATGTTCGTGCAAGCCTGTTGTATAGTGTAAAGGCATGTTTTTATTCTTGCGTGTACATTTGGGCGAACATTAAAAAAATTTTATTTCGGGGATGCTCGTGCAAGCAAATTTTAACGTGATTTGAGCGGGAGCGGATGAGCCGATGACAAAAATAGAGTAATAAGGCAGCGTAGGTATGTGTTCGAAGGAGTTAATTTGAATTTTCAAGAATTTTTTTTTAGCTTTAATGGAAAAATTAGTAGGTAATTTGGATTTTTTCAGGAAAATTAAAACAAAATAATATAAAATAAATTTAATGTCACATACAAAATGGCCGAAAAACTTGAATACATGGGAGATTTCGTGAAATATTAACATATAAGTAGATAAACTTAAATAAATAAAAATTTGATGGGAATTTATTTAAAAATGTTATACATTCATGTTTTACCAATTTAAAAAAATAGAAAAACTAAGGGCAGAAAAAATTTATCATGCGTATGTAAATCAAATTTCTGTTTTTAATTTTTATGTTTATGCATTTATTTTTATAAAACTTTCTCTTTATAGTTTTATTTCCAAAGTGAAAAACTTTAACAAATTTAAAAATACTTTTTTCGTGACTTTGCTTTCGCAAAATCGCTTATCAAGTCATCAAAGTTGATCGATCGAAGTAAATCAACTTCAATAGTCGGCCTCGACAATGCGGATAACCGTTCGTCTAACATAGTTGATCTGTAGGGGAGAGGTGTGTACCTTGGTCCGGATTTCACATTTTTCAATCTAGAAAATTTTGCAGGATGTTTTCTTTAGTTTTTCTTTTATATAAGTTCTCTCATATCCTTCCAACATTAAATGACGAGACATTTATTTTTCTCCTCCTTACCAATAAATAGAAAAACTTCTTTTACCATACCAATCCAAAACGGTTCAAGGTACACCATGCAAGTGTACCATGGTCCTTTGGTATGTGTACCTTGGACCGTATAAAATAAAAGGAGTAAAATCGTAGCAAGTATGTAAGAAATTAAAAGTACTCGTTTATTTGCATATGTCATATTGTTTAAAACGGAAAGTATTTAAGTCTTCCTTTTTTCTCGGCGCAAAAGTCTTAAGATGGATGAATCATTTTCTACGCTTAAATCAGGCTCTATAAATCATCTTGAAATTGAATCTTTTCTTTCGAAACTCTTTTCGGTATGGTTTTTCGTTTTCTTTCGTTATTTTCTAAAGAAAAGAGAGACAATTTTCTAAATTCGATCAAAATAAGAAACAGCAAGCTAATATTCATCTAAAATTTGTACCTTAGACCGGTCAAAGCTACACTTGTAAGCATAAGTCCGAGGTACACCTTCCTGTTGTTTTAAAAAAATATCATCTAAAAATTTATATTTTGGAATCAAAACAAAAGAAGAACTCATGCTATGTTTTGAAAATAAATAAAATTTTTATGATTTATTTGTAGAATTCGAAAATTTCGATTGAGTTGTGCACCAAAGCTTTTGCATTCGCCTTAAAAAAATACTTTTTTGCACAAAAAATTTTTTTTCGCCTTTTTCTACTTGTCTGTATAGCTTGACACTATACAGCAAACTTAAGTCAAATAGCAGCGTGAGTGGAACATTCCATAGAAGAACATTTGCATGTATAATATATGCATCTCCCCTATATATTTTTAATTCTTTTAAGAACTGAAAATGACCTTTCAGACTCGCAGTTTGCGATCGGAATCGTTATTAAAATTCTGTATGCGATGCAAACATTTGGGAATACTTCAACCATTTCCCTATCAACTTGCAAAGGGGACAAGATTTGGTCATTTTTGCTATCTGATTCTTCGGATCGATTAGAAAAAATACCTTTCGGTTGTAGCTTTAAAGGGATATTAATTGTTTTAATTCTAATTTGAAATCACTTTGCAAATCATCCGAATATACTTGTATGAGATTTGTGGCTTTGATTTCTAATTCATTAGTCTCTATAAATAACAATTGTTTTTTGAAATAAGGAATAACTGTTATATGGTTTCCAGACTATTGCGTTAAACTGATTTTAGTACCTTAAGTAGACTTTAGTAGTGAGTTTAAACTGAGTTTAGGGTATTTAAATTCAGAAATAAACTCATGAGTTTAGGCATTCGTTGCTGCAACCCTTACATTTCACTACCTTTTTTGGCAACGATGAAAATACCTGTTTGCTTCTTTTTTCAAATCTTTAGAGGTGAAATGAATTTTCGTTTGTTTTTAATAATAAAAAAAAATAAAATTTCTTTCTCCCCACATAATCTTGTTTTCGCCCGGATTCGAACCTCAGCCTTTCGGGTTCCAAGGCGGAGGCTTATCCACTACACCACGATATCTTTTCGATCAATCAAAGCAAACATCTAATTTAAGTTTGAACAGGCGTGTGAGCTCGTAAACTCAGAATTTACAGTCTGAAAGGGTATTTTCTAAATTCAACTTAAGGAGCTAAATTCAGATTTTAAGTTGACAGTCTGGAAGTCATATTAAACTCAATTTAAGTTCAAGATGAGTTATAAGTACAATACAAATTCTTTTAAAGCAACGTACAATAAGGTAAACAATTTATATATAATTTAATTTTTTGTTTCATTAATTTTTAGATTTTAAGGCGATTTTACTCGAAAAAAATTTTTTAAATATTTTGATGATATTTTATTTGGACGCTCGGGGCCCTTTGCCAGTTGGGGCCCGGGGCTATAGCCCCTGCTAGCCCTACCTTAATCCGGCACTGCGTACAGTTTGCCGTTATTATGCCTTTGGTATATTCCCCTTTGGTCGAGAAAACCCTACATCTTAGCAGGGCGTGCAACCGGAACCGAAACCGCAACCGTAACCGATTTTAACCGGTTTATTTTCCTAACCGAAATAAAACCGAAACTGATATTTTGTTTTTTTGGAAACCGGTTCCCGAACCGAAACCGAAACACCGAAACCAGTTCGAAACATTTTCTGAAACAATTTCCAACATCTTCCGCAAAATTTCATTTATTTCGTGGTCGCTCATTAATGCGCCACATAAACATTCAGTCTGATTGATCAGTCACCCGTGTGCGTGTTTATGTACTCTTGCCTATACATTTCTGTTAATGTGTCTGTGTGCCGCACACGTGCGTTTCACTAATACAATTAACTGACTGACAGAATCAGTCAGTGTTTATGTGACTCTTAATCAAGTACATACCATGTTTACATGACCACTTGATACGTATTTGCTCGACACGTTTAGGTATATCTGTCTCTGTTTACCAACACGGTTTGTACTGCTGGCAAACAGAGACAGATAGTATCTAGCGCGTCGTGTAAGCATGGTAAATGACGATAATAAAAAAGTCACATCTTACACCATGTCCTAACTATAGCCAAAGTTGCGCCATTTGGAAGACTTTAGATTTTCGGCACAAACATAATAAATAAGGTTTGTGCGCATTTACACGTTAAGACATTACGATAATGAAACACACTTTTTGTAGGCCAGGGACCCGAAGGGATGTGTCATGCAAGAAACATATGTTTCGAAAACATCCCATTTGAATACATGGGAAAAAAAGAGAAGCATTGATTGAAGAATGAAGAACATTGTTCCGTAACAGTTAGCAAACGACCTTCTCTTTTCTTCTTACGTCTTTCTCTACGTACTTTATTTTCTCAAATTTGTTCGTGAGTCTGACTCTAGAACAGTGATGTTCACGCCATACATTATTTAATGGCTCTCATTTCACACGTATTGCTTACGCTCTTTTTTCAGTCGGTAACAAGAGAAAAACAACATCGCGCGCATCTGTACAGCTTTTTCGTTTCACTGCATAGAGGAATTAGTGCAAAAAAAATTTTTTTGTGCGCTCGCTCTTTTCTCACTCACACAGTCTCATGGCCAATTTTGAACATCACGTGATGCAGTACTGCTCTAGAATATCGAAATGTCTTAAAGTGTAAATGCGTATTGACAACGCCAAATTTAGTTTTGTAAATAAGATGTGTATGCGTCTCACAATAAGTGAAGCGATTCAGTAAGCAAAATCAAAATGGTTTTGATTTTGCGTACTGAATCGGCTGACCGAAGTAACGTGTCGGTGCAAACATACTGAATACGTACATAAGAATTCAGTAAGAAATTCAGTATCGTGTCGGGATTACTTAAAGATCGATGTTATGAAAATATCGATTTCTTGCTTGCATCCCTTTCAATGCTACAGTTAAGTTCATATATAACTATAAATGTCACTCAGGAACCGTTTCCATTTTGGCTCTTTTCACCACGGTCTTGGGTACCCACCATGGTCTTGGGTACCCACCATGGTCTTGGGTACCCACCAAAATGAGCATTTTTCACTTAGGTACTCACCAAAAGTATTTCTCTCTCGCTCTTTTTTTGCCTGCCGAGTAACATCTCTTTTTAACTGGCGCGAAAATTGCCGCCCAAAATCTATGAGAGTGACATATATAGTAATACTAGCTGGCACCAAGGCTCGCTCCGCGAGCCTTCGCGCCAGCTTCGTATGACCCGCGCTCGTTTCCTCTCCCGCTACAGGTTGATATTGGGCAAAAGTAGTAAAAGTGGTAAAGTAGTATGTTTTTAAATACTCTAGGTTTTTATTCATTCTTTGTGTGAAATTTAAACATGCTATAAATTTTTACTTAAACTACTATCGACCAATAATTCCTCCTCTCCCATGGAAACGTGGCATTGTTTTATGTACTTAACTGTGAATATAATAGACTTAATATTCACTGAAATGCGCTTTCTCCCGATTTAAATAAAAATAAATTTTTTTTTATGATTTGAAAGTTTGTTACATTAAAATTTTAAATAGCTTGGTGAATTCGTATTTTTTGCCCAAGCCTACTTTGCTGCTTTTTCATTTTGAATAACCTAGATACCGACTGCAGCGGTAAAATTATTCCCCTATCTAATTTGGGGAATAGCTGTTATCCATCTATCCATCTAACTATCCATCTATCCACCGCACAAAAAGTAAACAAACGGCTACTTTGACAGCGTGCCATCGGAAGACGATCTTCAAATTTTCCGTTCAAAATTGTAGCTTGAAGAACATTGCCCATTATTTTTGTTATGACTAATCGTGTACCGTTGCATAGCTTAGGTGCATTTAAATTCCGAAGCAAAATGATAGGTGAACCAGTGTTAATCGTAAGTTATGTGGTGGCATTCCTGGTAAATCCAGCGAATTCAAAAATTCAACAGGATAGTTTACTGCTTCGTCAGGATTGGTAACAGCGTCGATTGATTTGAACAATATCTCATTGCCGGGCAATGACTGTTGTATTTTAAAGTTAATAGCGTCAACATCGATATTTTTTGCAGCTAAAATAGCTCGTTCACGAAGCCACGCATGATTAAGATAATTAGCTCTTAAATCTGGAAATATGCTTTCAATCAAAGCATTTTTTCGCATTTACCATGCTGCAGAAATTTCCTGGCAATAGGGTATTTGACTGATTTTCAGAAAGTGTCTCATTTGAATCCTTATAGCTTAATATGATAGATGGGCATCGGTTATAAAAATATCGACATTCCGATATCAGATATCTAAGATAAAGAAATTTATAGCTCGCGATAAAAATGGCTTAAAACGGTCTGACGAAGATTTAAGCATTCAAACAGTCTATCATAATTTTCAAAGTTGCTTAAACAAAGTACTCACGATACTTTTGAAATCAATGAAATTAATTTCAAAAGATTTTTGTCAAAATTGAAAATCTGCAATAGTTATCATATAGATTATTGTTTAACACGGATATCGAATATCACCCATCCCTATAGTGAAGTGGGTGTATGTATATTTATACATATGTCAACATAACCTCAAATCATGAAGATACTTACTTAGCTGTTTTTACGTTTTTCAGCTCTGCACCAAAGAAATCCGTGTTATTTCTAAAGAAATGTGCTACCATAAAAGCGTCCACTTGAGGAAGGTTGTTGCTATCAGCTCGCACAAATTCTTTTCCATTGTAAGCTGAAGTGCATGCACTCAAAGTAGAACGCTTTTGAATATTGTAAACAAAACACAGCTGTTTTTGTTTACTGGCTATTGACGTCACTATGCTCCGACCAATCACAGACCGTTTTAAATTTACAACAATTTATTCAAAAAAAAGGAATTTTCATTTGTGTTTTTTGTATAAAAAAAACATATAATTGTTTAAATTTTATTCAAATATCAACTTTTACACTATTTTCAAAAAGAATAACCACAAATTCTTACAAAACTTTAATGGTGTCAAATACCCTATTTGATGCATCGTGTGTCCCATGCTATGGTATTGTTCCATTTCCAATGTTGAGCAATTGCTCGGAGAATGATAGTTCCAATGGATCGTTTTGCAGTTGAACACGTATATTTGTGTTAAAACATAATGTACTGACATTTCGCCATAGATGTGATTGTTTTGTACACGCGTTGATTTCATCCGCATATGTAGCGCGGGGAATAACGGGCAATTTCTGTCTAAAATCACAGGACAGCAGCAGTACAGCACCACCGAAAAGCCTGCTTTGCTGCCCTTTCATTTTAAATAACCTAGATACCGGCTGCAGTGCAATCTCGGTAAAATTATTCCCCCATCTAATTTAGGGAATAGGTGTTATCTATCTATCCATCTCTCTATTCATCTATCCATCTATCTATCCTTCTATCATCAATCTTTCAACCTATCAATCTGTCAATCAATCAATATTTCAATACATCTATCCATCAATCTATCAATCTGACATTCTATCAATCTGTCAATATTTCAATATATTTATCCATAAATCTATCAATCTGTCATTCTATCAATCTATCAATCTGTCAATTTATCAATTTTTCAATCTATCAACCTATCAATATGTCAATCTATCAATCTTTCAATCTATCAATCTATCAATATTTCAATCTACCAATCTGTCAATCTATCAATCTGTCAATCAGTCAATCTATCAATTTCTCAATCTATCCATCTTTCAATATATTTATCCATCAATCTATCATTCTGTCAATCTGTTAATTTATCAATCTTTCAATCTATCAACCTACCAATCTGTCAATCTTTCAATCTATCAATCTTTTAATATATCATTCAATCAATCTATCAATCTGTCAATCAATCAATCTATCAATCTTTCTATCTATCAATTCTTACAACTCACAAAAATGCTGATATCTCACGACACACGCACCAATGTCGCACGCGCACCAATGTCGCACACGCACCAATGTCGCATATAGCTTAAAACATTCAGGCAGACTTCACCTTTCAAATAAAAAAAACTGCATGCAAATCGGTTCAGCCAGTGCCGAGAAAGTTCAACACAAACACATTTCGCAACATTATTTTATATATATAGATATGGTTAAGTTTTTAAAGTGAAACGAAATATGCCAAGACAAAAAACCAATTCTTTTCGGCAATTTTTTGTCTATGACCTCGCAACAAACAAAAGTGTTTGTCAAATTAAAACTAAAGATGGGAACCAGTGTTCGAAAGCCATTGAGGTCAGTTTGTTTAATCCCTTTTTATATCAGTCTCGCAACAAATGACCATGGACTTCATCGTGTTCTAAGAAAAAGCACAAACCGTTACTGTATCGATTTCTTGCTTGCATCCCTTTCAATGCTACAGTTAAGTTCATATATAACTATAAATGTCACTCAGGAACCGTTTCCATTTTGGCTCTTTTCACCACGGTCTTGGGTACCCACCATGGTCTTGGGTACCCACCATGGTCTTGGGTACCCACCAAAATGAGCATTTTTCACTTAGGTACTCACCAAAAGTATTTCTCTCTCGCTCTTTTTTTGCCTGCCGAGTAACATCTCTTTTTAACTGGCGCGAAAATTGCCGCCCAAAATCTATGAGAGTGACATATATAGTAATACTAGCTGGCACCAAGGCTCGCTCCGCGAGCCTTCGCGCCAGCTTCGTATGACCCGCGCTCGTTTCCTCTCCCGCTACAGGTTGATATTGGGCAAAAGTAGTAAAAGTGGTAAAGTAGTATGTTTTTAAATACTCTAGGTTTTTATTCATTCTTTGTGTGAAATTTAAACATGCTATAAATTTTTACTTAAACTACTATCGACCAATAATTCCTCCTCTCCCATGGAAACGTGGCATTGTTTTATGTACTTAACTGTGAATATAATAGACTTAATATTCACTGAAATGCGCTTTCTCCCGATTTAAATAAAAATAAATTTTTTTTTATGATTTGAAAGTTTGTTACATTAAAATTTTAAATAGCTTGGTGAATTCGTATTTTTTGCCCAAGCCTACTTTGCTGCTTTTTCATTTTGAATAACCTAGATACCGACTGCAGCGGTAAAATTATTCCCCTATCTAATTTGGGGAATAGCTGTTATCCATCTATCCATCTAACTATCCATCTATCCACCGCACAAAAAGTAAACAAACGGCTACTTTGACAGCGTGCCATCGGAAGACGATCTTCAAATTTTCCGTTCAAAAATTGTAGCTTGAAGAACATTGCCCATTATTTTTGTTATGACTAATCGTGTACCGTTGCATAGCTTAGGTGCATTTAAATTCCGAAGCAAAATGATAGGTGAACCAGTGTTAATCGTAAGTTATGTGGTGGCATTCCTGGTAAATCCAGCGAATTCAAAAATTCAACAGGATAGTTTACTGCTTCGTCAGGATTGGTAACAGCGTCGATTGATTTGAACAATATCTCATTGCCGGGCAATGACTGTTGTATTTTAAAGTTAATAGCGTCAACATCGATATTTTTTGCAGCTAAAATAGCTCGTTCACGAAGCCACGCATGATTAAGATAATTAGCTCTTAAATCTGGAAATATGCTTTCAATCAAAGCATTTTTTCGCATTTACCATGCTGCAGAAATTTCCTGGCAATAGGGTATTTGACTGATTTTCAGAAAGTGTCTCATTTGAATCCTTATAGCTTAATATGATAGATGGGCATCGGTTATAAAAATATCGACATTCCGATATCAGATATCTAAGATAAAGAAATTTATAGCTCGCGATAAAAATGGCTTAAAACGGTCTGACGAAGATTTAAGCATTCAAACAGTCTATCATAATTTTCAAAGTTGCTTAAACAAAGTACTCACGATACTTTTGAAATCAATGAAATTAATTTCAAAAGATTTTTGTCAAAATTGAAAATCTGCAATAGTTATCATATAGATTATTGTTTAACACGGATATCGAATATCACCCATCCCTATAGTGAAGTGGGTGTATGTATATTTATACATATGTCAACATAACCTCAAATCATGAAGATACTTACTTAGCTGTTTTTACGTTTTTCAGCTCTGCACCAAAGAAATCCGTGTTATTTCTAAAGAAATGTGCTACCATAAAAGCGTCCACTTGAGGAAGGTTGTTGCTATCAGCTCGCACAAAATTCTTTTCCATTGTAAGCTGAAGTGCATGCACTCAAAGTAGAACGCTTTTGAATATTGTAAACAAAACACAGCTGTTTTTGTTTACTGGCTATTGACGTCACTATGCTCCGACCAATCACAGACCGTTTTAAATTTACAACAATTTATTCAAAAAAAAGGAATTTTCATTTGTGTTTTTTGTATAAAAAAAACATATAATTGTTTAAATTTTATTCAAATATCAACTTTTACACTATTTTCAAAAAGAATAACCACAAATTCTTACAAAACTTTAATGGTGTCAAATACCCTATTTGATGCATCGTGTGTCCCCATGCTATGGTATTGTTCCATTTCCAATGTTGAGCAATTGCTCGGAGAATGATAGTTCCAATGGATCGTTTTGCAGTTGAACACGTATATTTGTGTTAAAACATAATGTACTGACATTTCGCCATAGATGTGATTGTTTTGTACACGCGTTGATTTCATCCGCATATGTAGCGCGGGGAATAACGGGCAATTTCTGTCTAAAATCACAGGACAGCAGCAGTACAGCACCACCGAAAAGCCTGCTTTGCTGCCCTTTCATTTTAAATAACCTAGATACCGGCTGCAGTGCAATCTCGGTAAAATTATTCCCCCATCTAATTTAGGGAATAGGTGTTATCTATCTATCCATCTCTCTATTCATCTATCCATCTATCTATCCTTCTATCATCAATCTTTCAACCTATCAATCTGTCAATCAATCAATATTTCAATACATCTATCCATCAATCTATCAATCTGACATTCTATCAATCTGTCAATATTTCAATATATTTATCCATAAATCTATCAATCTGTCATTCTATCAATCTATCAATCTGTCAATTTATCAATTTTTCAATCTATCAACCTATCAATATGTCAATCTATCAATCTTTCAATCTATCAATCTATCAATATTTCAATCTACCAATCTGTCAATCTATCAATCTGTCAATCAGTCAATCTATCAATTTCTCAATCTATCCATCTTTCAATATATTTATCCATCAATCTATCATTCTGTCAATCTGTTAATTTATCAATCTTTCAATCTATCAACCTACCAATCTGTCAATCTTTCAATCTATCAATCTTTTAATATATCATTCAATCAATCTATCAATCTGTCAATCAATCAATCTATCAATCTTTCTATCTATCAATTCTTACAACTCACAAAAATGCTGATATCTCACGACACACGCACCAATGTCGCACGCGCACCAATGTCGCACACGCACCAATGTCGCATATAGCTTAAAACATTCAGGCAGACTTCACCTTTCAAATAAAAAAAACTGCATGCAAATCGGTTCAGCCAGTGCCGAGAAAGTTCAACACAAACACATTTCGCAACATTATTTTATATATATAGATATGGTTAAGTTTTTAAAGTGAAACGAAATATGCCAAGACAAAAAACCAATTCTTTTCGGCAATTTTTTGTCTATGACCTCGCAACAAACAAAAGTGTTTGTCAAATTAAAACTAAAGATGGGAACCAGTGTTCGAAAGCCATTGAGGTCAGTTTGTTTAATCCCTTTTTATATCAGTCTCGCAACAAATGACCATGGACTTCATCGTGTTCTAAGAAAAAGCACAAACCGTTACTGTATGTTTTTGCTGTAGAAGATACCACATGCATATATATATACATATGTATATATATGGTCATACGTATATACATACAGACATTGATTGTAATTTCCAAGCACGAATTCAATGAAAGCACATATGCACATATAGTGCGCACGTTCAATAAAAGTGACATAACTCGAAATCTTTCTCTTTCTCATTCCCTAAAATACTTTGGATATCGTTTCTTCAGTTCAGAAATTTAACAAAAATATTAAATTGAGCGGGCGTTTTTGTGTTAATTTCTCACTTTTAAAGAACATGTGGGATATATACATATATATTTATGTATGTACAATGTGAACGTGTAATAAGAAGCTCCAACAAATGTGCGCGTTATTCCTTGGAATACACTGTTTTGCTGCATTTCCAAGGAAAAATCTTATAGGTTTGAAAACGTTAAAACCAATGATCTAAGAATAATAGGGAATCGTTTGCGTTTCAAAAATCCTTTTTGGTGTGATTCTAGGGAGATCATCGAGGAAATCTATCCAGGCATATGTTGTGAGGATTTTCCGGAATCCTTCACTCGCCTATCGGACCGAATTTTCTAAAGGAAACGCTCTTGAGTTTTTTATAATTTATAATTATTTATTAATCGACTGTGAAGACTACTCGCAACTGTTAGCAACTATCTCTTAGTATTAAAATGCACAGCTTATATACTAATTATTCTTAACCTAGGTGTGCTCTGCAGACGCTGGTGTGTTCTTCGGGAACGGTGTCATGGGCCTGCTGACGCATGCTGACCTGTGCAGATGTACTTCCGGGTATCTTGGTCGTTTTGTGCCATGACCAATATCCGATTCAGCATATTCGGTGATTCTGCGTCAGTCACCTATGACGCAACGTTGTACTTGGCACGCTTGTACGGTGGTGCGAAATGCCAGCTTGCGTTTTTGGCCGTCTGTCGTCGCTAGCGGTATTGCGTAAGCTACAAGATGTGCTGCTCTGCTGTTTGACTCATAACATCCCTCCCCCTTTGAAGACGATGCCACTTTTTGGCATTCAAATTAACGGTGGAAGGTAAGGGAATGTTTGTCATTGCTCAGAATGGATTGCCTCAGGACCCATCTTTGTATTTTTTTTTTCGGCGAAGACAGCGTAATGGGTAAGCAGATGACCAGAAATCGAGAGGTTCGTGGTTCAAAATCCACAGCGGGTAGATTAAAAAGTTATGTTATATGCCGTGGAGCCGTTTTTGTATTTCGAGCCATCGGTTATAAGAGAATGGGCGACAGGAAAAAATTATTGATTTGGTTCCAAAATTTAAAGCTATTTAGCTTTTATGTTTTTGGTTGAGTCTGCTTATTGGGATCCGACAGGAAAAACTTGTTGATTTGGTCCCAAAATTTAACGTGACTTTGACGTTTTCTTGTTGCTGGTTCTCTGCTTCTGGTAGGTGACGACCGTACGTCATATGTGCTTGTGGTTGCGTTGTTTTGTTGCGTGCATCCATCAGCATGGTCAGCATCCCAACGATGTCATCTCCTGTGTCATTCTAGGTACCATATCTTCGTAAGAGACAGTTGGGGTGTATATTTTTATTTATTATAATTTTTTTTTTCTCATACTAGTTCTTTTTAATCTTTTTTTGTGTATATATATTTTTTAATTGTGGATTTATCATGTTTGTTTGTTTTTGTTTATTTATTAATATTTTTTTTTTTTTAATTTATTTGTTTTTTTTTTCATATTAAATATTTTCTTTGCTTCCAACTGTCTCCCACCTGTAATTTACAAAATCTGGGCTTAAAAATTATCTTAAAAGTCTATTTTTAGTTATCCAATTTAACCTACTAGTTTTTTATTCTTCTTAAGACTACTTTGTTATCAAAATTTTACTTTCTTGTTGTTGTCATTTTAAGTTAAATTTATTTATTTTTTTTATTTTTAATTTATCTTTCGTTATATTAGAAATCTCTGCGTTTTTTCTTTTCTTGAAATATTCTCCTTTTTTTTTTAAATGTTTAAATTAAATCTCAGGATATTTTTCTATGCAATTCCATTAAAGTGCTCAAAAGATATTATTCTACCATTATTTATAGCTATATTTTTGTTTCTTTATAAGTGTTGTTTTTTTTTCCAGTAGGCAAAATACATAAATTTTACTTTTTTTTTATAATTCTTTTAAAATTCGAGTTTTTCTTTTTAATTGTGAAGTGCAGAAGTGGGGAATTTCTCCCTTTTTATTTATTTTTTTTGTTTCTAATGTGAAGTGAAATGTAACAATTTTTTTATTTTTTTTTCTATTTATTTTTTATTTTTTAATTTGTATATCCAATTTTTCTCTTTTTAATTTTTTTTTCTCTTTTTTTTTTCTTACCAATCACTCTTCCCCTCTTCTTAGTTTGGAATCTAAATTGAACTTAGGAATTTCAACACTTTCAATTGAGTTTTCAAATTTAGAAGAGAAATTTTACGTCTGGTATCCATCGTTAAAACCTCATTGGTCTTCCTGAAAAGAAAAAGAAAACATGAAATTATTCCCTACCTGTGCTACAACTATTCTCGTGTCCCTGCCTTTATTTCGGTTGTCCAAATTAGAACTTGACAGTTTTTAATTTTTGCATAACTACTTTTGAACTTGGCCTATTTTCTTTTCGACTGTCTTTTGTTTGTTTTAGTTCAATTATTAGTTTCTTATTTTTTCCAATATTGCAATTTCATGTGCACTATATTAAAAAAAAATTGTGTTTGCTCATCAACATTAACTTCGCGGCTAGCTTCTACTGTTCAGAAATGAAAAAAAAAAATTATTTTGCTTATATTGTGTCTTCGCTCGTTTTGATATGCGAACAGAAAATTTTTAATTTTTTTTATTTATTTTTAAGATATGTCGCGTGGTGGAGCTTAATTTCTGGTAGCGCCAGTTTGAAATAAGATCGCTTCGCAAATAAGAAAAAGCATAATATGAATAAATTTATTTGATAATTTTTTCATTTAGTATGTTAAGGGCCTGGTAACAAAATATGTATTGTGTGACATTTGGAAATGCTTGCGCCCTTTGTGTTCGTATTTTGTTTACTATTTCCCGTACCTTTATGTTCTTTTTATTTTCTTTCAAATAAATATAAAAAAAAAATCTTGTCCTTAAAATCAAAATTATTTGAATCTTAACGGCATATGCTTTTGCAAATTTTTAATTTTTTTTATATTTGATTTAGAAAATACTCTAAGTTACAAAGAAATTGTGCGCAAATACTTTCCCTAGAATTGAAGTATAAAAATTGCATGCGCTTTTGTAAGATCTAACTTTGTGGTGGACCTCATTCCATTCAAAAATTTTGCTGCTCAGAAAATCTCTATAGATGTCGTGTTTCCTATAATGTGGTTTATTCAGATCACTCTTCTTTTTTGCATTCTTACAGACTCCTATTGCCATATTTATATTTATTTTTTCTGCTCGAGTAGCCCGTTGTCGTTCGGGATTACTCTCGTCTCAGAGGGTGGAACTATTACAGTCTTTTCTGTACGAATCCTGTGCCCTCGTCCTAATAATTTAACCCGGTTTCCGTCAATTCTATCGGCAAACCTATTGCACTGCTCATTTAATACTTTGTTTAAAAATTTTATAGGCTTGGCGGCGTCCGCCATACCTTCAAACAAAAACGTTTCTGCTCCTGAATCAATCAAACGAAATACAATGTTTCCATCGATAGCCTTATTGCAGGGTAATTCGATCCACACATCATCTGTAATTGCATTCTCTGCTGCACTAACGTCAAACTTGTCCTTTATTAAGTTCTTCTGCAATGTTATTTCAATGAGTTTTGAAGTTCTACCGTTTATAGTAATTGACTCAACTACGCATATCCTTCTAGTCGCTTGCTCTGAACAAAGTGGTAATCTTGCGATTTCCTTGCTATTTGCAAAAAATGAAATCGTCTTATTTACTCCATTCGTAACCGAACGGGTCCACAGTTCATCTCTACCCAAAAGTCCGTCTGCTGGTATTTTGCTACCAAATGGAAGAACGTGCATATTAAAATTTAATGCTTTGTTATCTTGGTGAGATATCCTTACAGCTCCCCCTGTACTTATACTACTACCAAATGCTCCCCCTAATTGCTTAACCTCTGACCTGTCAACTTCAACTTTTTCTTTTAAGACTTCAGATCTTAGCAAACTAGTGTCTGCCCCTGTATCGATAAGCAGAGTTAATTTATCATTTTTAGCTTGTCCACACGGAAATACTATAAATGCATCATCTGATCGACATCCCTCATCTATGGTTAAAGAATTTGTTGAACAGTCAAAGTGCTTTTGTTTTGGGTCTTTGAGCAGCATTTTCTTCTTAATTGACTCTGACTTACTCAATTTTCTATTTAAATGTAATTCCATTGTTTTTCTTTCTAAAATAAATTCTGTATCACCTCTAGTGTCAACTAACGGACTTAATGCGTCGTATGACATTGAATCTGATTCGTTCGTATTGAGCATTGTCTCAAGATCATTTAGTTTTCTAAGTCTGATTACTACTTCTTGTCTTCTGTTACATTCGTGAAACCGATAAAACCAAACGGCTATCTGTTTAATAAAGATAGCCAATAAATTTATCATGGAAACCCATAAAAATTCAAAGACGCTGGTTTCATCTTCGTCTTTACTGCATTCATCATCTTGAATGTCTTGTCTTCCTTCATTTTTCTCATTTAATAATTCAATATTTTGGGAATGAAAATAAGTTATAAGATGAACTTTTTCATCTGTTTTTGTTGGAGGCTTATACTCGTAAGCTCTTTCCTCTTCATGCAAGTACCTACTTTGCCTGAACTTCAATAAATTTTAATTTTTACTCTCAATATTCTTTAATTTATTTACAAACTCTAAGTTAATTTCATCTTCGATTCGCAAATCTTTCTTAATTTTCAACAAATTTTCCTTTTTAATTTCTATATTTTTTACTCTATTATCTATCCCGGGCCTATCTAAATCTTCAAAGAAGATCTTATCCCTGTTTACATTCTTAAGGAATGACATTTTTTTTTATTAGTTTGACTTGAAATTATTTATATTAGTGCTGATATTGATATGAACAGTGGCTTTTCGCTTCGAACTACATTTTGACTGTAATTGCAAAAGCGTTTTTTAAATTTATGCCGTTTATTTTTAAAGTTCCTCATTTTTTTGAAATATGTGTAAACAACTGAGCAATTATTATTGTGATTTTCGGACGTGAATATACAATATCCAAGTGCATCTAACCAAAATATTAAAACTCATCGCGAACAGTAAGGACTGTGGGCGAAGAAAAAAAAAATTTGTTTTTTTTTGTTTTTAAGCTCACCATATTTTCTTTGCGTATCTGATGTTATATCTGTAGTAGGCGCATGTGCTCGGTTAGCTTAAATCTGTTGTAGTAGGCTTTAAAAAATGAAACAAAAAGTTATTGTTATATCTTCGAAAATAAAAAAAGAACAGATTCTGAAAAACAAAAACTCGGAATATTATATTGTGTTTAAGAGGATTCTACAACGCTGCGGACAGGATCCTGCAAATATATAAAATCCTTATAAATACTACCTGCTAATTTTTTTTTTAAATATTGAAATAATGCATCTTCGAGCAACAAAAACCGAGATGCTGTCTAAGTTGCATGTCAATGGCATTAGTGTCCCGGACACTTCAACGATAAGGCAGATTCGCGAGTTATATGGAACTTTGCCAGAATACGAAGGATCCGAATCTGAGGTGGGCATCGTGCCCTCCAATAGCAAGGATAATGGTGAACTAACTATTGATGCCTTTGCGACTTTGAATATTGCACCGACTGCTAATGTTGATTCATCTGTCCATGTCTCTACTGCTGCTCCTGCTGTTTCTGTTTCTACACCTGCCGCTTCCGTCGTCTCTGCTGTTAACTGTGGTGTAGCTGCTATCGTTGCTCCTACTCCTGATGCCGATCCTCCGTCTGTCGCTTCGGTTCCTGTTGGCCCTAGTTCGGCCACTGCTGTCCCGGCGACCAGTTTTACTGTGGCTTCAGCCTTAAGTGGGGCAGCTACTGCCTCCGCCGTCCCTTCGGATACTTCTGATTTGTCTGCCTCGATTGAGCAACTCAGACAGGAGCGTGAGTTGCTTCTGCTGCGCCAAGAGGTGGAGGACCTGCGGCAACGAGAACGTACCACATTACGTTCGTGTGGAATTGAAATTAGTGTGATTGAATCGATGGTATCCACCTCCAGTGCAGATGACTCTTATGATGTGAACAAGTGGTTGGAAGATCTGGAGGATGCATTTGAGGTCCTTCAGTTCGACGAGAGGTCTCGATTTGTCGGTATGCGTCGTATGCTAACCGGTACTGCTAAAGTATTTGTGAGAACAGTGTCCGTACATACTTATGTGTAACTAAAAGCACTCTTGATTGCGGAATTCGGACGACGGTTCTCAACTGCCGAAATCTGTCATCAACTCCGGTCCCGACGCTTGAGAGCCGACGAAACCGTTCACCGATATGTCCTCGATATGCAGGACATTGCCGCCCGCGCACATATTCCGGAGGGTGAATTGATCGATCTCATTATCGATGGACTTGGCGATCTTACTAACAACACCGCTGTTTTATATTGCGCCACAACTATACACCTGCTACGAACGAATGCGTGCTAAACCTTTGCCTACTGTGAATCGTCGTGTTGCGCCGTCTATAGCCACCGTGCCACCCAATAGTGCTATTATTGCAACCAGCCGTGCTGCTTCGCGTGCTTTGACTAATAGTGCAAGTGCAGTGCCTTCTGCTGCGTTGACTACCTCTTCTGATATAAGATGTTTTAATTGCTCAAAGTATTGGCACTATCAAAGCGCCTGCCCAATGCCCCGACGTCCGGAGGGATCGTGCTTTCGCTGCGGTCACGTGGCTCATATTTATAGGAACTGCCCTCAACGTGCTGCCTCGGCATCATCACGGCCAGTTTCAACCATAGGCTCTGTAAACGAGGTTAAAGATGTTATCGCTGATGAGTCAAACTTTATGCAATGGGTAAGTGTTTCCTTGGGTTCTAGTGACATAAGAAATGCCAGGTTTACAAGTGTTCTTTCTCTTTTTGATTCGGGTAGTCCTAGATGTTTTGTACGACGGTCAATGGTTCCGAACCTGAAACATATGACTCGAACTAAAGCTAATTACCGCGGTATAGGGAATCAGCACATTTTATGTTATGGTGAAACGGCAGGTTTTGTTCAATTAAAAAATAAAATTTATAGACAAAACTTTATTGTTGTACCTGATGAATCGTTATTTGTGCCATCGTTGATTGGTAGAGATTTTTTGAAGCACGCGGGCATTACTTTAGTTACTATGAAACGGATGTATTCCATAGACCATCTTAAGCGCTTTAACAAACCTTCAGTTATTAATGGGAAAATGAAAGAAACACTTAGTCAGCTTGGTATACTTCGGTCTAAATATAATATCAAATCTGATCTGATCTGAAGTAGTCTGATTGCCGTTGATACTAGTCAGCCCGTTTCCACGGATGACTATTTCAATGCAGATTTCTATGACTTATGTGCCATCGATATTACACCTGATGCAGGTGAACAACTTTTTAATGTAAATACCTCGCTTCCTCAGAACAAAGCTAAGTTGTTTCGCTCAGCAATTCAGAACGCCTATTATAATACGGAAGTACACCCTTTAACACCAAAAGACTATTGTGTGAGAATAGAAGTCACTAGTCATATGCCTATATATCGCCGCCCCCGCAGCCTATCACATCAAGAACGTATGGAAACTCGTAAGATAATAGATGACTTGTTGGCAAAGAAAATCATTCGGTCTAGCAATTCGCCTAATGCTTCTGCTATAGTGCTTGTTCGGAAAAAGTCAGGAGAAATAAGAAAATGTGTAGACTATAGGCCGTTAAATAAAATAACAGTGCGTGACAATTATCCCCTTCCATTACCAGATGATTGTTTGGAGCACTTAGGAAATAAAATATTCTTCAGAATTATGGACCTTAAGAGTGGTTTTAACCAAATTCCGATGCATGAAGACTCAATTAAGTACACGTCGTTTGTCACACCTGATGGACAGTATGAATATTTGCGATTGCCTTTTGGCTTGCGTAACGGGCCAGCTGTGTTTCAGAGATTTGTTAACCACGTGCTGAGTGATTTAATTATCCGTAATTTAGTTGTTGTATATATGGACGATATCTTGGTAGCATCTGAAGACTTTGAAACACACTTGAGTACTGTTGTGGAGGTTATTAAAAGATTAAGATCTTATGATCTTGAGTTGAATTTGAAAAAATGTCAATTTGCTCAAAGTGAATTAGAATACTTGGGATTTTGTGCTAACTCTGATGGCATCCGGCCTAGCAATCGCCACATAGAGGCTATTCAGAAATATCCTATTCCTAGGAATAACAAGCAACTACAAGCCTGTTTAGGATTGTTCTCTTTTTTTTTTAGAAGATTTGTGCCGTCTTTTTTAAAAATTGCACACCCTCTGTCGCAACTTCTTAGAAAAGATCGGTCCTTTGAATTCACTGATGAGTGCCGTGAAGCCTTTCTTACGTTTAAGCAAAAACTTGTGGAGCCGCCTATTTTGTCCATATTCGACCCAAACCGCGAAACTGAGTTACACTGCGATGCGAGTGCGAAAGGATTTGGTGCTGTTCTCCTGCAGAAACAGGATGACTCGAAATTTCACCCAATAGCCTACTTTTCAAAGACCACTTCCGCTTCAGAAGCTAACTTACATAGCTGCGAATTGGAGACACTCGTTGTCATTTACGCACTGCGCCGCTTCCACACCTATTTTGACCGCAGACCTTTTAAAATTGTTACTGATTGTGATGCATTAGCAAGAACTTCATCAAAAATTACGCGTTGGGCCTTATTACTAGAACAATATAACTACACTGTACAACATAGACCTGGCAAGTCGATGAGCCATGTAGATGCGCTTAGCAGAATAGGGAACGTTGGAGCTATCAGTGATTTAGATATTGACTTCCAACTTCAAGTAGCACAGAGCCGAGACCCTGAAATTGAACGTATAAGGGCACACTTAGAGAATGAAGAAAGTAAGGAATTCGAACTTAGGGATGAGGTAGTGTATCAAAAATCTTCAGCTGGCAAACGAAGACTTTATGTCCCAAAAGAGATGATTAATAACGTCATTAGATGGACTCACGAGAAAGTAGGTCATTTAGGAGTGGATAAATGTTGTAATGAAATCAAAAAGCATTACTGGTTTCCGCTGATGAAACCGCGCGTTCACAGCTTTATTCAAAATTGTTTAAAATGTATTGTGTATTCAGCCCCAGCGAGATCAAAAAAGCCCCTGTGCCCTTTGATACAGCTCATATTGACCACCTCGGCCCTCTGCCTTCCGTCATATCAAAGAAAAAATATGTTTTAGTATCATCGATTTTGATGACGCGTCAACTATAAGTGGAAATAGAAGCGCAGAAAGCATCAAAAAGGCTCCGGAAGCAAAGTTAAGTACAAACAAAGTCAAAACTCCTCAAATCATAATGAAGGGGTTTGTTAATTTAAAATCTTTGAGTGAAAACTCTTTTGTTTAAATTAAAAAACAAGAACTTTTCTTTTATTCCGAAAAAAAATAATATCATCCTGAATGTTAAACATGCTCAGGATTTTAAAACTGCTAAAAAAATTCTACGTGATTTAGGCATAGAATTTTACACTTTTACCCCGAAATGAGAAAGACCTTTCACTTTTGTCCTAAAAAACTTTCCCACGTATTATACGGAGGAAGACGTCATGAATGCGTTTGACATATTAAAATCTGACATAAAAATCGAAAATATCAAGAAATTGAAAAATGTCTGGCTCATCCAAGTCAATAAAAATTCCAATATTAGTATTCTTCTCAACATAAAGTACCTTAACCAAGTTAGAGTGTATATAGAAAGGGCTAGAAAAAATGAGGCAACACAATGTAAGCGCTGCCAAGGTTATGGTCATGTTGCAAGTAACTGCAACATGGCATTTCGCTATGTCAAATGTGGTCAAGGACATGGCCCAAATAACTGCACCATTCCTAATAAAGAGAAAAATACGGAAGTATTCACAGTAACCATGCAAGATGATTCGACGAAGACACAGATAGGGAAAAAGCTGCATTGTGCCTTATGCAAAAAGGATGGCCATACAGCCAATTACAAACAATGTGAAGTATATTTAAATCTTAAAATGCGAAAAGAACAACTAGCACAAAATAAAAGAGTTTTGCTACAAAGTAAAAATCTTAATGTAAATGTGATAAAACATAACAGAGTGCAGGAAAACATATCGTATGCACAAGCACTAAAAAATTCAAGACAAATCCCTCTGCCGCCGGGCAATAGTTAAGGATTCATCAATGAAGAGTGCAAAGAGCTTTTTGGAATGCCACTAAACAAATGTCTTGCAGAAACGAATTCATTTCTGCAAAATTATAACAAGAATGAAGCGAAAGAGCAGAGGCAAGAAAAGCTCTTTGCATTTTTTATTGATATGTGCTCTAATGGAGGTAAATAAATTAAAAGTAATTCATGTAAACGTTAGATCTATCATCTCGGATAGAAAACGTTTTGAATTACACGAACTTATCAAAAAACATAAGCCCCACATATTATCTATCTGCGAAACAAGACTCAATTTTCGACATAGACTAAAAATTCCACAATACGAAGTTGTCAGGAAAGATAAAATTAAAGACTTTGAAGTGGGAATAGCCTTATTGAGCAGAAATGACATCAAGTTCACAGCGTTAAACATTATTAACATGGCCAGACTCGAAGTCTTGGGTATAAATGTAGAGCTTATAAATGGCAAAACAATAAATATAGTCTCGGCTTATTACCCATGCACTTCCAACAAATTCATCAAAAGTGACATGAATAATCTATTAAACAGTGATGCCAATTTAGCCCCTTTTCGGGCTATTTTAGCCCTAATTGGTATGCCCAGAACGGAAAAAAATTTTTTTCGCCCGAAACTAAAATACGCGCAATTTTAGCCCATTTCCGACAAAAAAATTAGCCCTCTTTTGCGTTTTTGAAATTTGTACAGAAACAATTTTTCGCCGCCACATACAGTACAATTTAAAAAGGCAAAATCTATGTTGTTGTGATTACCATATACCAGAAGATGTCATAGTCAAAATTAATTCAAGTGAATGTTACAAAAAGTCTAAATTTAGAAATAGACACTCTGTGGGAGACAATCATTTCCAAATTGCCAGCTTTTCTTTTGTCCATCATGCTGAGAAACAAATCAAACAGAGTAGTTAGAGCATTTTAATTTTGCCACCACTGTAACTTTCCAATGTCAGTACCTGAAAGTGAAAAGTATGCGGTACGGGTACATGTGTCCAAAATTTTCGTCATTTCCGTTCTCAAGTTTCCTTCTTTTCTAACTTGGATTTCGAGCCGTAAGCATCAATAAAAGAATTTTATAAGGTATTGGACTTAAAATTTAGAAAAAAAAAAACTATCATTTTTTTCCTAATATATGCTTCAACTTAAAGAAGAAGAAAAAAAAAAAAAATAAAAAAATTAAACTCTTTTAGATCAAAATCGAAATTCAGAATCGGAAGAAAGGAAATTCTAAAATTATTTTCAAAAAAAAAACAAGTAAAGAAGTTTACATCGGCAAAGCCGATTGCACACATACCTTTTCCTCAGCCTAAAATATGTTAAAACATTACCATAACGAAAATTCCTGCCGTTTTCGTTGTTCTAGCTTGGATATCTATTTATACCTTATCTGTACTTCGATTTAGCTTCTAAAACTCGAGATTATTATTAAGCAAAAAAATTTCGCGAATGGTGGTCATGGTCAAATTTTAACCGTTAGAGGACAATATGTCTAGCTGCGAAATACTCACTTCAAAATAGTGAAAATCAAATTTTCGCGAATTTCGCGGATGGTGGTTTTGATCAAATTTTAACCCTTAGAGGACATTTTGTTTAGCTGTGAAATACTCAATTAAAAATAGTGAAAATCGGGTTTTCGCGAATTTCGCGGATGGTGGTCTTGATCAAATTTTAACCTTTAGAGGAAATTTAGTTTAGCTGCGAAATACTCACTTCAAAATAGTGAAAATCAAATTTTTGCGAATTTCGCGGATGGTGGTCTTGATCAAATTTTAACCCTTAGAGGACATTTTGTTTAGCTGCGAAATACTCAATTAAAAATAGTGAAAATCGGGTTTTCGCGAATTTCGCGGATGGTGGTCTTGATCAAATTTTAACCCTTAGAGGACATTTTGTTTAACTGCGAAATACTCAATTCAAACTAGTGAAAATCAAATTTTCGCGAATTTCGCGGATGGTGGTCTTGATCAAATTTTAACCCTTAGAGGAAATTTAGTTTAGCTGCGAAATACTCAATTCAAAATAGTGAAAATCAATTTTTGCGAATTTCGCGAAATGTGGTTTATTTGGTGGCAAAATACACAATCAGAAGAAGCAAAAAAATAATTTTTGTATTCAGATATGAGAATAAGAGAAAGAGTGTTTTTTTCTATTGTGTAGGATGATGACCATAGTTATAGCGATGTCGCAATTTTTTTTCAGCGAAAGATTAAGTCTACATAGTAGCTATACACACACCAAATTTCAATAAGCTGGGATGTATAGTAAAAAAGTTATCCAGGAAAAACGTTAAAAATCGTGATTTTTGAAACTTCTGAACCACTTCCCACGACCCAAGAAGGGACTACGAAAAAAATTTGTATGCAGTTTTTCGGACATTTACCTGGTTCAAGTCCATGCCAAATTTCAATATGATATCTTTCATGGCTTAGGAGTAAATTACGAAAAACTAAAGTGTGACCGACAGACAGACAGACAGACAGACAGACAGACAGACAGACAGACAGACAGACATGGCTAGATCGATTCCTCTTGTCACCCTGATCAAGAATATATATATATGTCTATATCTACCGCGACTCCTTTGGTATGTTACATACACCGTGCCAAACTTAATATACCCTTTCCTTCGGAAAAGGTATAATAAGAGGACAAGAAAAGAAGAAGACTTGGAAGAGGAAAAAGAAAAATCAATTAAAAAAATGTAAAATAAAATCTGACGAAGATTTGAAATATGTACACGGACTCATACATTTTCGTATTACAATTCAATAGCAGGTGAGCAAGATTTTTACTTTCGCATAGTGCAGGTTTTAACAAAAAAAAAAAAAACAACATTCGTACTTTTATTTTATTTTCTTAGGCAACCAAAACTCGCATAAGGCTCCAGTTCTGTGTAGGCAGCGGACGCTGCGAGAAGAGAAAAATAGGAATGAGACCTTGGATACATTAATAGAAGGCCGCTAATTTTCTCCCGAGGACCAGTGTCCAAAACAAAAACGGAATATTTTATCACATTTCCTACATACATCATATAGGACTATAGGTCTAACTCTTCTTCTTCCTAATCCCTGCAATGTGTTAGAGCTACGCTGCTTCAACATAGGCATATAGCATGAGGAAAAGAGAAGCATGCAATGGCAGCGAAATCTTTAGCTCTGCTGTGGTGAAATGCATTGCCACTTTTATTTTTAATTTTGGGAGATTTTCGAGTACATTACATATAAAATATCTACCAAACTCATAAAATCATATGAAAAGCTTGAAAAACATAAAAATAATCAAGGAATCGCAATATCAAGGAGAAACAGAAATTGTTTTTTAGTCCTACCCTGTCCACATAACTTTTTGATCACACCATTTCAGCAAAAATGCTAAATTCTATGTACAATCAAATTCGTAGCTGTAGTCAAAAATGTATGTCAATTTATTACAAAATGAAAACATTCGTGCACATTAAGCAAAAACATATCGTAATAAATTTAATAAAGTTTCAATTATGAACTTTTCAAGCAATATAAAAAACCGAGCCGACGCCGTGTTTCTTTGATAATTTTCTTGCAAGTGGCATCATAGTGCCACTTTATGTCTACCCGTATTGTTGTTGGTAGCTTTCTGGTGAATTTCTCGAATTTGTTGAATTTCCTATTCCTGCTTAAGGTTTTTGTTGGTAGCTTTTTGGTGAATATCCCCAATTTGTTGAATTTCCTATGCCTGCCTAATGGTGTATATCCCCATCGCGGCAGAGGCTTTTCGACGTCGACAGTTAGACCTACAGTCCTACATGACATACATATATGTGTCGTAAGAAACCTGAGCCACGTTGCTAAATGCACTTAGCCTAACTCTAAAATTGCACAGTTGTGCGTGAACGCTCTCTCAAGACGAGCGCCAAAAATTTTAAGGAATTCGTTTTTACAAAAAAAAAAAATTATACAAAAAAAAAAAAATATATATAAGTATTTAATTCTGAAAAAAAGTAAATTAAATATAAAACGTGTAAGTTACGTAACATCATTAATTTGTTTGCCGGTGAAGTTGCGCAAATTTTTTTTATATTAACGTGAATGAAGGAATGCTAAATAAAAGGAAATATTAGGAAAAGTGCATAAATTGTAAGAAAAACCAAAGCTTTTCGGCCGAAACCGCCGCCATAGTGTAAATCCGGCATTGAGACCGAAGAGGTTGGTTCTTCGTACAAGTAGGCGTGGCCAGTTAAATTTATTGAAAATTTCCCCTCGAAAAAAAAAACAAAAATATATAAAATGTGACTTCTTTAAAATAATAGCAACAACAACACATCTTTACTGTCATCGGCAACAACAACAGGCGCCTGCTGAACATTGCTGTAATAAGATGCTGTAAGTGCAACTATATCGTTTCCATTTTATTTTTTTTTATGTTGGAATCCAACTTATATTTCAATAAGACTAGTCAAAGTTGCCTAGAAAGAAACGGAAATGCGTAATCAAAAGAAAAAAAAAGGAAATCCATTTTAAGAATGTGAAAAAAAAAAAAAAAAAAAAAATAAATAAAACAAAAAGAAAAAGAAAAAAAAAAATAAACCAACAAAAACGATAAGAGAAAAGAAGACAAGGTGATGGCGACAGGTGATCCAAATATTCTAATTGGAATATTAAGAGAAGTGCTATGATTCTCTGTCGATCAGCGATCTCTCTTCTTTTGGTTTTAAATCTCGCCGTACTGTGGTCACTTCATCTCATTTTGTTTTGGTAAAGTAATTATGTATGAAGAACAAATCATTGGCTTTCGCTTTTAATTTTTGTTTTGGCTACGCAAATTCTATTTGAAAGTTGTGCATTGATGTAGAGAGCTACACTGAAAATTTCTATATCGTCAAATAAATGGAAAAAAAAAGAGAATCCAAAACAAAACAAAATCCATAGCCAAATCGATTCTATTTAATTACCAATGTAATTATACTTCTGATTTGAGCAATGCAATGACTTGGCGATATGAATATATTTTGTTTTGAGTTGGATTTCTTTTCATATACATATATCTATAGATCGTGTGGTTGATAGGTAATATTTATGCAGGTATCTATGAAGTTTTATGATTTTTCTTTTATAAAAGTGTGAAATAAAATAATGTAAGTGAAATGGAGCTCTAAATTTTTAACAATTTATTTCGAAATGTGAAACCACAGTGAAGTTGTCGTAAATTAATTAGGGCTTATGCAGAATCGTTTTAGAAGGCATAGGATGGAAGGGAAGGCACAGGAAGTCAGGGAAACCAACACCTCAATTCCCTGACGAATCTATTAGAGGAAGGAAAAGTGAATTGGAGGCTCTTTGTAAAATTTTCTTGAATTGGTTTTTGTTTCTAGTTTCCGGCTAACTCTTGTTGTCGTTTCTTGAAGTGCACTAATTTTGCAACCTAAATTTAAATTCTCGATTAAATGGGAAAAATAACAACCACGCTGCATACATTAATGTAATGCTACTCCTCGTCTACGTTAAAGGAACAAGTCCCACCCCATGCCCTGAGCTAGGCCGTGCTTGAGATAGCTATGCAGCGTTCCAGAGGCGTAGGCCGAAATGGTAGAGGGTACATTATATTTGGCGCCTTGGCAAGTTGGGCCGCACAACTGCCGTTGTAAATTTTTGTGTGCTTTTAAGCACTTAGGATATCAGAAAGATACAATAGCTCTTGTGAGACCTCGCGAAATTCGTCCAACTTCAAGAATTTTAGTAAATTAAATACAAAATCTTAAAATTTGTTTTGCAAGTGTTTGATTTCAGGATTGTAGATTTTGGCACATGTTGGAATCTAACCGCAATCAAACCGAATCATTTGATATATATTTCAGGGATTAGGTGGATTAGTCATTTGGAAACAACAAAAAAAAAAAAAAAAACCGGGTGACTACCTCTATTACTCGATACCTTAAGTTTTAAAGTCATGTTTTTGGGTAGTAATTATACGTTTGAGATTTTGTTTTTGGTTGAATTCGAAAACTTAATCGCGTAGAATTGTTTATTCAAAAGCATACAGCCTTAGCTAACTAAAAAAAAAAAAAATTCACACTCCTTTCTCTAATAGTTATAATGCTCTTGCGTCACTTCACGGATTCACAAAGTAGAAATAAATATCATTCTTATAAAAAAATAAAAAAAAATAAAAAGTCATAAAAATCTTTTAAATATATATCTAGATTTTCTATTATTGAAACTATGTCCAAATCATAGCTGTGAAGTAATGATTACTAATCGTAGTCATTAGTAATTTGATTACTTTTATCCAAAAGTTGAAGTAATTGATTAAGTACGATTCTTTTCTGTTTGGCCCAATAATCCAAGAATTACGAATACAAATAATCAAATTGGAATCACGATTACTTGCGATTACGAAAAATAATCAAAAATAATCAAAAGTAATCAAAAAAGTAATCCGACTACTTTTGAAAATTATTTTTGATTATTTTTGATTATTTTTAGGGTTTTCGTCTGTTCAACTAGGAATTTTCAGAAATTTGATTCAAAAACAAATACAAATATATGTAATATAAATATTTTATTATGAAACAGAACGAAAACACACAATGCATGATAAAACAAAGAAACCATTTTACTTCAAACTGCTATTCGCCTTGAGTTACTATGCCGGCAAAAGAATATATTCTTTCAACTGGCGCTGATGATGTCAAAGACGTATTAAATGCTACAAAGGGTTCCTTCAACAAGTTGTACTTTTGCAAAATAGTTTCAGCACTTGAATTGTCGTTCAAGTACTTAGCAGAAGAGTTGAACAGACAAAAACCCTAAAAATAATCAAAACTAATCAAAAATAATCTTCAAAAGTAGTCGGATTACTTTTTTGATTACTTTTGATTATTTTTGATTATTTTTCGTAATCGCAAGTAATCCTGATTCCAATTTGATTATTTCTATTCGTAATCAATTACTTTCCAGAAAAATCTCATATTAGGATTATATAATCATTATAATTCCTTTTAAAATGTAATTTAATTTATTACTAATCGTAATCGCAATTTCACAGCTATGGTCCAAATTAAATATATATTGTTCATACCAATTTATCCACTTTCTGGTAACCATCTGATATAGGTGGAAGTTAGCCAACCTGAATTTAAGAAAAAAAAATAGAATTTCATATATATATGTATATATATATATTTTTTTTGAAAATTTATCGGACAGTTCATTCGACTTGTAATATTATAAAATTATTTAAGACTTTATTTGTCGAGCTTAGGGTTATTATTTTTTTCATATAAAATTCATTAGTCGACAAGGTTCAAGAATAATTTAGTACATCAAATTTTCATTCATAATGCCACGAAATACAGGAACCGAGGAGCTTCCCTTTTGCTCAATATGTAGCGAGAATGTCCAACTTGAAGAAAACAAATCTGTTACTCCTTGTAGCCATGAATTTCATGAAAGTTGTCTAAGAACTTGGTTAGAAACCCATCAGACATGTCCCGTGTGCCGTGGAGCATGTGAAGTATCCGATGTTCGCTATTTTGTTGCTAACAGACCTTTGACTGGAGCAATCCCAAGATCTCGTCCACTCACCCGAGCTGTTACTCAGAGTCAAACCTTATCCTCAGGCTTGAATTTGCCAGCTCCAACTATTAATCTGGTAGAAACACCGGCAGTCCCAACTTCGAACACTGTCAATATGGACACTGTTCAAAATTTAATTTCGTCCTCACTTTCCTCTTTTAGAAATGAGTTGTCCCAGATGATATCGTCAGAACTTTCAGGTCTTATGCACAATATTAATAGGACTAGATCTAATAGCAACACCCTTCCCACTCTTGATCGCAATAACCAATTGAGCGCAAATGTTCCGCAAAGACGCTCAGAAATTCCTGACCTAAGCGATTTAGGAGCCGCAAGGCTAATTGGAGCAACTACACCCGATAGAGCCGCAGAATGGAGCTTCAATCTCGACTCTGCTCGAAGAAGCCTTAACGGAAACAGAAATTCCGAAAGGACACCCGAACAGACCGCGAATATCATAAGGCATTGGAATATTAAATTCTCCGGTACGCGAGGCGATATTCCAATTGATAATTTCATTTACCAAGTGCGTACTTTGACAGAAGACTACCTCCATAGCGATTTTTCACGACTTTGTCAGCACCTACATATTCTCTTTGATGACAAAGCCAGACAATGGTTTTGGAGATACCATCAAGAGGTGAGAACTATAGAATGGCCAAGTTTTTGTGAAGCTCTCAAAAGAGAATACA
>CM035808.1:96648849-96661349 GCA_020466095.1 Chlorops oryzae | reverse complement strand
AAATAAATAAAATTTATATATTTGTTTTATTGTTAGCATAGGATAGAATAGAATGAAATTATGCATTTAATAATAGAAATGTACGATAGGAAGGAGAAGAGATATAATGGAGAAACTTTATTGGAAATTTTTGGTCGGCGACGGATTTTTTGGAAAGGCAAAATAAAGTGTTTGGGCTTATGTGGAATTGGTGGATGCGTTTGATTGGAAATTTAAGATGATCGATCGCGTGTATGGAAGGCGATGAGGAAAATTAGACTTGAGGATTTTTTGAGGAAAATATAAGTATAAAGAAGAAATTGTCTAAATATATTTTTGTAGATTTGAATGAATGATTTTTAGCAACAATATAATATAAACAAAATCCTTTTAAAAGTGGAACAAATTAGCGCAAGAATTTTTTTTTTTTTTTTTGCTTCTAGTTTGAAAACGCACGCATTGAATCGTTTTAGGTAGTTGGTGGTGGAGGAGAAGATTTTTGTTCGAAAAACATTATTTGATTGAGAAAATGTAAAATTTTTATAAAAGAAATATGTATGTATTGAATTGTGTATTTCTGTTACTTAGAACAATTAAATTTGTTTATTCGAGAAAACAAATGTTGGGTCGAGAGAAATACACTGACGAGCTCAACACAGTATTGTATGAGAAAGCAAGCGAAAATAACTCATATAATTCGTTGAAAACGAGAAAAACCGTATATATTTGTTAAATTGTAAATATGAAAAATACTATAGCGTTTTTTATATAAATAGTTTCAAAATAAATTATTTTTCTATTTTACATTTTAACAATTATGATGTTTTGAGTAAAAATCCATCGATTTGGTTCACGCAAAACGATGCGCAAGTGTTCAGAGAAAATAAATTTTTTTATATCAATTTAAGGTGTAAATCGAAATGAAACTTTTGCAAATGGAATGACAATTAAATATACTTCTATGAAAAAATAGTTTTATTTAATTATTATTTATATATTTTGAGCAATTTACACAAATATTGCATAAAAGTTGTTTTGAATTTTTAAAACTGAAACTTAAACTAAGAAATGATATGCTAGCAGAAATTTAAAACACAAACATTTTTCCTTTTTATGAAACTTTAATATTTAAACAAAGTATTTTTAATGAAATAACAATTAATTTCTAATGCATAATATTAAATAAAATCATTTTTAAAAGAAATTCCTTGAACTCGGCAACTGAAGTTTCACACAATTGTTGAACATTTTCACATCGCTCTTCTATGTGCTTCTCAAAATTTCGAGGGACCTAAACATGTAAAAATTTTCGAAAAATTTTGTGAACTAAAGTGATTAGTGCTAAAGTGAAAAAGCAAATTTAAGTGAAAAATGTCTGAAAGTGCTACAACTGCTGCTGCTGCTGCATCTCCAGTAGCTGCTGCTTCTGAGAAAAAGGCAGCAACTAAGAAGACCGCTGCTAAGGCAAAGAAACCAGCTGCGGCTCCATCTCATCCACCGACTCATCAAATGGTTGATGCTTTCAATCAAGAGTCTTAAAGAGCGAGGCGGTCGTCGCTGTTGGCAATCAAGAAATACATCAGTGCAACATATAAATGCGATGCTCAAAAATTGGCCCTTTCATCAAGCGCTATTTGAAATCGGCTGTTGTCAGTGGAAAACTCACCAAACAAAAGGTAAAGGTGCATCTGGTTCGTTCAAACTGTCGGCGTCAGCTAAAAAGACACCTAAGCCAAAAGAGAAGTCAACTGTAAAGAAAGCCGCGCCAGCCAAGAAGAAGTCCGCTGTCAAAAAAGCCGTCGTGGAGAAAAGAAACCTAAAAAGGCATCAGCTGCTAAAAAACTGGTGAGAAGAAGAAGAGCGAAAAAGCAAAAGCTAAAGCTGTTAAGAAAGCGGCGCTGTAAAAGCGAAACCAGCTAAACCAAAGGCAAGCCAGCGAAGGCAAAGGCACCAAAAGCAAAAGCTGCCAGCGCAAAGCCAAAGAAGGCTGCATCACACCGAAAAAAACTGCAGCAAAGAAAACTGCAGCCAAAAAGTAATTTCTTAATTACATCAATCGTGTATCAATAACAAAGCCCTTTTCAGGGCTACAAATCCACTCAACAAAGAGAAAATTTGTAATCACAACAAATGAGTCATAGAAAAACTTTATATTATTTATATTTACTTTTATATATTTATAAGTATGCAAAATCATAATTCTAATGAATTTTTATGGAATGTGAAACTTATATAAATTCTTTTCTACACAGCCTTTGCCAACGACCATACCACGCTGAATACATCGGTTCTCGTCCGATCACCGAAATTAAGCAGCGTCGGGCGCGGTTAGTACTTAGATGGGGGACCGCTTGGGAACACCGCGTGTTGTTGGCATTTGTCAACTTTTTTGCATTTTCCTATTCAATTCTTTTTTCAATTAAATTTTTTTATTTATACCTAAATATTTATTTCTTTAAAACTAAATTGCAATCAATTGCAAAAATTTGTTTCAAGTCAAATCCAATTTATTCAACTTGCCATTGTTTCATTAATACATACTTAAAATTTTATTTTTCTTCAAAACAGCATGGAAATCTAATTTTTTTAATCACCTTTGATAGAAGATTATGAAGTAATATTCGAATTCTTCGACTTTTTTTCTTTTTCATTTACAATTATGTTTTCAATTTAATGTTTTTATTTAAGTATATATATCAAGCCATAACCGCCAAATTGATGTAGATAAGTGACATTTTTTTCGAAATTGACATTTTCATGAAAATATGTTCTACAGCCTGAAACTCATCATCTAGTAAAATATAACGACCATAAGCTCAATAGAAACGGAGATATTTCACGATAAGTTTTATAATTTGTATGCTAGTCAATGAAAAAAGGTTCAGAAAAAACGCTCCTCCTGTAAAATTTGTTTTTTTGTTGCTTCTTTTTTAAGACTAAAATGCAATCAATTGCAAACATATGACTTATTTATCGCTCAAGTTTATTAAAATTGTCACTGTTTCATTAATATCTACTTAAAATTTTATTTTTCCTCAAAACAACATTAAAATCTCAAATTTTTTCGCCGTTGGTACAAGACCACGAAGTAATACTTGCATTTGTCAACTATTTTGCTTTGTCGTCTTCATTTCCTTTTTCAATTTAATTTTTTTTATTTCATATACATTTTCTTTTATTATTAAATTGACATCAATTACTAACATTTCACTACAATTACCATTAAATTTAAAAATTTTTATTGAAATTGAGTAGAAATGCGAAATATTTTACCAAAAGCGAAGTCATCAATAGTACAGTATGTTACAAAACAGTATTGCTTTTTGAATTTTAATGAAGAAATTATTTCTTAAAAATACAAAATGCACTTTATTCAGAATATTATTGAAAATATCAGGAAAATTACAGAAGTCGACTTAAAATAAAACTGTGTTATTGCTCCAATTGAATTAAAAAAAAAAAAGAATATTTCTTCGGAATGAAATGTAAATTGAACAAATTTGCATGGAGAGGTAATCGAAAAGGTAATGTGTTGCCTAATATGTTCACTCCCAAAGCAAAGCGTTACATACTTCTATATCATTACTTGAGAATGCAAATAGTAATGCATTACGAATTCAAGTATTTTCGATTACTTTTCGTACAACTGGTAATGCAAATAGGCATGCATAACATTCGCTAGGACATCGCCGTGTTAAAATAATCTATTCTGTAATGCATAAACAGTACGCCTTTTGAATGACTTTTTGCATTACCATCGGTTACAAATAACTGCTGGGTAATTAGCTTTACTTAGTGGTCTTAAAAAAAAAAAACTAAAAATCTCGTTATATCAATTTTAACAAAAGTACATCACATAAGCAGCTTCTCTTTGATGAATTGATTCTATATATATACCTACATTTAATTTCAAAACGAGATCACTGGATCGCAAGATCTTCAAAATCGTTTACTAATAGAAAACCTACACATAAAATTTTAAAAAGTACAGTCGTCAGTTTTTGCTTTTGAATACAAAATATCTCTTTTGATAGAATATGATGGCCCTGAAAAGGGCCTTTTTGTTTCGATGAAATTTCTCCATACCGTAGCGATTTACTTCGAGCTTGTGTATTTGGTGACGGCCTTTGTGCCTTCACTCACAGCGTGTTTCGCCAACTCACCAGGCAGAAGCAGACGGACAGCAGTTTGGATTTCGCGGCTTGTGATTGTTGATCGCTTGTTGTAGTGAGCCAAACGAGATGCTTCAGCGGCAATACGTTCGAAGATATCATTCACAAAACTGTTCATGATGCTCATTGCCTTCGATGAAATACCAGTATCAGGATGGACTTGCTTCAACACCTTGTAGATATAGATAGCGTAGCTCTCCTTCCTCTTGCGCTTCTTCTTCTTGTCGTTCTTGGTGATATTCTTCTGGGCTTTGCCAGCCTTTTTGGCTGCTTTTCCACTAGTTTTCGGCGGCATTATCGAATCTTCTTTATTGTTCACTGTTTTCTTTACACTAACACTTCACTGTATAGCACTTTTTGAGTTCCGAAACCATTAATGCGACTATATCTGCTATTTTTCCACGAATTTTTCAGGCAGTCGAAAACGAAAGAACTCATAACAATTTCAACCCCTAAAATGATATACAAGTACAAAAAAAACATATAAATATTTGGAGACATTGTCAATTCGATTCAAAAGTATCTGAACAGTGCTGTGAAGTGTTTAAATTGAAAAAAGTGAAAAATTAAAAAGTGAAAAATGTCTGGCCGTGGCAAAGGAGGAAAAGTTAAGGGAAAGGCGAAGTCACGCTCAAACCGTGCTGGTTTACAGTTCCCCGTTGGTCGTATTCACCGATTGCTTCGCAAAGGAAACTATGCTGAACGTGTCGGTGCTGGTGCTCCAGTCTACTTGGCTGCCGTTATGGAATATCTAGCCGCTGAAGTTCTTGAGTTGGCTGGTAATGCAGCTCGTGACAACAAGAAGACGAGAATTATCCCTCGTCACTTGCAATTGGCCATCCGCAACGATGAAGAATTGAACAAACTCTTGTCTGGAGTTACCATCGCTCAAGGTGGTGTGCTACCCAACATCCAAGCAGTTTTGTTGCCCAAGAAGACCGAGAAGAAGGCATAAGAAAATTAAATCTAAAAATAAATTCATAAAAACCGTCCTTTTCAGGACGACCAATTTAATGAACAAAGAGATAATACATAATCATACAAACCTACAAATAAAAAGAAAAAAAAAATAGCATTTTCATCATTTTATGTATATATGACGTCATTTCATTTGAAGCGTAAGCGGCAGCATATTCTAAGCAAAAATTATGCTTTGAAGTATAACTCCATTGAATTGTGTGTACCTGTATGTATGTATGTGTGAGTGTGTATTTTGTGCGCCTTTTTTTTCCTAAAGAAACGCCATGTGTACAGTTGAGCACGGCGTCATTTGTAAATTCCAAGAAAAGATTTTACCTACATATATTTAAGAAACCCAGTTTCAGGTCATTTGTGGACCTTTTTTTTTTGTTAATTTCATTTTGAATTTAATTGCTTTAGCATCATTGAATGCGTTAAAACTGAAATTCACATAAAAGTTTTTAATAATCTTGAATCGAAGAAAATAAAAATGCACAAAATATATTATATTCATTCAATCAACTTTTCTTTTTAGGTTTTTATTTCATTTGCTAAACGAAATTCAAAATATGAATATTTTTTCCTGATACCTGAATTGCAATAGTGATAGAATATTTGCGGTGAATTCTTGAAAAAATGCAACACACAAACATATGGAACTAATTCCAATCAATTGCACTGTTCAACGAAGGTGGTTGATTGTATTTGAATGTATTGAATAATTTTTACGAATTCACGCGCAACAAATTCTTAAGACATTATAGCTTTCGTTCGCTTCTTTAAAAATACAAGATAAAAAATTTCCAATTTTCAACACATTTATTGTAATTATTTTTATATTTTTGAAAATATCGATATTTTTCTCTTTGTTCGCATTTTGTGGTCCTGAAAAGGACCGATTGTTTTAGAAGATGCAAAAAATGTTTAACCGCCAAAACCGTACAAAGTGCGGCCTTGTCTCTTCAAAGCGTAGACGACATCCATAGCGGTGACGGTCTTCCTCTTAGCGTGTTCAGTGTATGTAACTGCGTCACGAATAACGTTTTCCAAGAAAACTTTCAAAACGCCACGAGTTTCTTCGTAGATCAGGCCAGAGATACGTTTCACACCGCCACGACGAGCCAAACGACGAATAGCTGGCTTTGTAATGCCTTGGATGTTATCACGAAGCACTTTACGATGACGCTTGGCACCACCTTTTCCCAAACCTTTGCCTCCTTTACCGCGTCCAGTCATTTTTTTTTCACTTTTTAGTTTTTCACTTCACGAGAATTCACAGAGCACCATATAGAACTATAGGTCTAACTCTTCTTCTTCCTAATCCCTGCAATGTGTTAGAGCTACGCTGCTTCAACATAGGCATATAGCATGAGGAAAAGAGAAGCACGCTATGGCAGCGAAATCTTTAGCTCTGCTGTGGTGAAAAGCATTGCCACTTGTATTTTTAATTTTGGGCGATTTTCGAGTGCATTACATATAAAATATCTACCAAACTGATAAAATGATATGAAAAGCTTGAAAAACATAAAACGAATCAAGGAAACTCAATATCAAGGAGAAATAGATATTGTTTTTTTAGTCCTACCGTGTCCACATAACTTTTTGATCACACTGTTTCAGCAAAAATACAAAATTCTATATCCAATCAAATTCGTAGCTGTAGTCAAAAATGTATGTAAATTTAATACAAAATGAAAACATTCGCGCACATTGAGCAAAAACATATCGTAATACATTTAGTAAAGTTTCAATTATGAACTTTTCAAGCAATATAAAAAACAGAGCCGACGCCGTGTTTCTTTTATAATTTTCTTGCCAGTGGCATCATAGTGCCACTTTTTGTCTGCCCGTATTGTTGTTGGTAGCTTTCTGGTGAATTTCTCGAAAGAGTTGAATTCCCTATTCCTGCTTAAGGTTTTTGTTGGTAGCTTTTTGGTGAATTTCTCGAAAGAGTTGAGTTTCCTATCCCTGCCTAATGGGGAGTTTCTTATTAGCGGCAGAGGCCTTTCGACGTCGACAGTTAGACCTACAGTCCTACATGCGGAGCACTAATAATTTCATTTTCAGATGTGCTAGTATTTATACAAAAATTGAGAATTGTGCGAAAGAGAAAGCAATAGACGCCGCTCGTTGTTGATTGGCTGTTGTTTGAAAGTATCTTTGCTTGGATGTTGGTTGCGTATCTAGAATTGAGAATGTTAAAGCAATGTATTTTGTCAAACACGCGAAACGTTTGAAACGCTTTTGAAGAATTTTATGATATATATTTGCGATTCTGAACGGAACACAAATATTTTAAAGTGCAAAGTGATTGTGAGTAGTTGAAAGTGAAAAGTAAAAAAAGTGAAAAAGGATGGCTCGTACAAAGCAAACCGCTCGGAAATCGACTGGTGGAAAAGCACCACGCAAGCAGCTGGCAACGAAGGCAGCTCGTAAAAGTGCACCAGCAACTGGAGGAGTGAAGAAGCCTCATCGCTATCGGCCAGGTACAGTCGCTCTTCGTGAAATTCGTCGTTATCAAAAGAGCACTGAGCTGTTGATTCGCAAGCTGCCTTTCCAGCGTTTGGTTCGTGAAATCGCTCAGGACTTCAAGACGGATTTACGTTTCCAGAGCTCGGCTGTTATGGCTCTTCAAGAGGCAAGTGAAGCGTACTTGGTTGGTTTGTTCGAAGATACGAACTTGTGCGCCATTCATGCCAAGCGTGTTACTATCATGCCTAAGGACATTCAATTGGCAAGACGCATCCGTGGAGAACGTGCATAAGATGCTTTAGCAGTATAAAATCATCTCAAATCGGTCCTTTTCAGGACCACAAAATATATTTTGAAAGAGAAAATGATGTTAATCGATCGATGGTTTATGATCGACATATGAAATAAATAAAATTTATATATTTGTTTTATTGTTAGCATAGGATAGAATAGAATGAAATATGCATTTAATAATAGAAATGTACGATAGAGAGAGAGAAGAGATATAATGGAGAAACTTTATTGGAAATTTTTGGTCGGCGACGGATTTTTTGGAAAGGCAAAATAAAGTGTTTGGGCTTATGTGGAATTGGTGGATGCGTTTGATTGGATTAATTTAAGATGATCGATCGCGTGTATGGAAGGCGATGAGGAAAATTAGACTTGAGGATTTTTTGAGGAAAATATAAGTATAAGAAGAAATATGTCTAAATATATTTTTGTAGATTTGAATGAATAGATTTTTAGCAACAATATAATATAAACAAAATCCTTTTAAAAGTGGAACAAATTAGCGCAAGAATTTTTTTTTTTTTTTGCTTCTAGTTTGAAAACGCACGCATTGAATCGTTTTAGGTAGTTGGTGGTGGAGGAGAAGATTTTTGTTCGAAAAACATTATTTGATTGAGAACAATGTAAAATATTTTATAAAATAAATATGATATGTATTGAATTGTGTATTTCTGTTACTTAGAACAATGAATTTTGTTTATTCGAGAAAACAAATGTTGGGTCGAGAGAAATACACTGACGAGCTCAACACAGTATTGTATGAGAAAGCAAGCGAAAATAACTCATATAATTCGTTGAAAACGAGAAAAACCGTATATATTTGTTAAATTGTAAAATATGAAAAATACTATAGCGTTTTTTATATAAATAGTTTCAAAATAAATTATTTTTCTATTTTACATTTTAACAATTATGATGTTTTGAGTAAAAATCCATCGATTTGGTTCACGCAAAACGATGCGCAAGTGTTCAGAGAAAATAAATTTTTTTATATCAATTTAAGGTGTAAATCGAAATGAAACTTTTGCAAATGGAATGACAATTAAATATACTTCTATGAAAAAATAGTTTTATTTAATTATTATTTATATATTTTGAGCAATTTACACAAATATTGCATAAAAGTTGTTTTGAATTTTTAAAACTGAAACTTAAACTAAGAAATGATATGCTAGCAGAAATTTAAAACACAAACATTTTTCTTTTTATGAAACTTTAATATTTAAACAAAGTATTTTTAATGAAATAACAATTAATTTCTAATGCATAATATTAAATAAAATCATTTTTAAAAGAAATTCCTTGAACTCGGCAACTGAAGTTTCACACAATTGTTGAACATTTTCACATCGCTCTTCTATGTGCTTCTCAAAATTTCGAGGGACCTAAACATGTAAAAATTTTCGAAAAATTTTGTGAACTAAAGTGATTAGTGCTAAAGTGAAAAAGCAAATTTAAGTGAAAAATGTCTGAAAGTGCTACAACTGCTGCTGCTGCTGCATCTCCAGTAGCTGCTGCTTCTGAGAAAAAGGCAGCAACTAAGAAGACCGCTGCTAAGGCAAAGAAACCAGCTGCGGCTCCATCTCATCCACCGACTCATCAAATGGTTGATGCTTCAATCAAGAGTCTTAAAGAGCGAGGCGGCTCGTCGCTGTTGGCAATCAAGAAATACATCAGTGCAACATATAAATGCGATGCTCAAAAATTGGCTCCTTTCATCAAGCGCTATTTGAAATCGGCTGTTGTCAGTGGAAAACTCATCCAAACAAAAGGTAAAGGTGCATCTGGTTCGTTCAAACTGTCGGCGTCAGCTAAAAAGACACCTAAGCCAAAAGAGAAGTCAACTGTAAAGAAAGCCGCGCCAGCCAAGAAGAAGTCCGCTGTCAAAAAAGCCGTCGCTGGAGAAAAGAAACCTAAAAAGGCATCAGCTGCTAAGAAAACTGGTGAGAAGAAGAAGAGCGAAAAAGCAAAAGCTAAAGCTGTTAAGAAAAGCGGCGCTGTAAAAGCGAAACCAGCTAAACCAAAGGCAAGCGCAGCGAAGGCAAAGGCACCAAAAGCAAAAGCTGCCAGCGCAAAGCCAAAGAAGGCTGCATCAGCACCGAAAAAAACTGCAGCAAAGAAAACTGCAGCCAAAAAGTAATTTCTTAATTACATCAATCGTGTATCAATAACAAAGCCCTTTTCAGGGCTACAAATCCACTCAACAAAGAGAAAATTTGTAATCACAACAAATGAGTCATAGAAAAACTTTATATTATTTATATTTACTTTTATATATTTATAAGTATGCAAAATCATAATTCTAATGAATTTCTTATGCGAATGTGAAACTTATATAAATTCTTTTCTACACAGCCTTTGCCAACGACCATACCACGCTGAATACATCGGTTCTCGTCCGATCACCGAAATTAAGCAGCGTCGGGCGCGGTTAGTACTTAGATGGGGGACCGCTTGGGAACACCGCGTGTTGTTGGCATTTGTCAACTTTTTTGCATTTTCCTATTCAATTCTTTTTTCAATTAAATTTTTTTATTTATACCTAAATATTTATTTCTTTAAAACTAAATTGCAATCAATTGCAAAAATTTGTTTCAAGTCAAATCCAATTTATTCAACTTGCCATTGTTTCATTAATACATACTTAAAATTTTATTTTTCTTCAAAACAGCATGGAAATCTAATTTTTTTAATCAGCTTTGATAGAAGATTATGAAGTAATATTCGAATTCTTCAACTTTCTTTCTTTTTCATTTACAATTATGTTTTCAATTTAATGTTTTTATTTAAGTATATATATCAAGCCATAACCGCCAAATTGATGTAGATAAGTGACATTTTTTTCGAAATTGACATTTTCTTGAAAATATGTTCTACAGCCTGAAACTCATCATCTAGTAAAATATAACGACCATAAGCTCAATAGAAACGGAGATATTTCACGATAAGTTTTATAATTTGTATGCTAGTCAATGCAAAAAGGTTCAGAAAAAACGCTCTCCTGTAAAATTTGTTTTTTTGTTGCTTCTTTTTTAAGACTAAAATGCAATCAATTGCAAACATATGACTTATTTATCGCTCAAGTTTATTAAAATTGTCACTGTTTCATTAATATCTACTTAAAATTTTATTTTTCCTCAAAACAACATTAAAATCTCAAATTTTTTCGCCGTTGGTACAAGACCACGAAGTAATACTTGCATTTGTCAACTATTTTGCTTTGTCGTCTTCATTTCCTTTTTCAATTTAATTTTTTTTATTTCATATACATTTTCTTTTATTATTAAATTGACATCAATTACTAACATTTCATTTGTTTTCACTACAATTACAATTACATTTAAAAATTTTTATTGAAATTGAGTAGAAATGCGAAATGTTTTACCAAAAGCGAAGTCATCAATAGTACAGTATGTTACAAAACAGTATTGCTTTTTGAATTTTAATGAAGAAATTATTTCTTAAAAATACAAAATGCACTTTATTCAGAATATTATTGAAAATATCAGGAAAATTACAGAAGTCGACTTAAAATAAAACTGTGTTATTGCTCCAATTGAATTAAAAAAAAAAATACGAATATTTCTTCGGAATGAAAAGTAAATTGAACAAATTTGCATCGAGAGGTAATCGAAAAGGTAATGTGTTGCCTAATATGTTCACTCCCAAAGCAAAGCGTTACATACTTCTATAGCATTACTTGAGAATGCAAATAGTAATGCATTACGAATTCAAGTATTTTCGATTACTTTTCGTACAACTGGTAATGCAAATAGGCATGCATAACATTCGCTAGGACATCGCCGTGTTAAAAATAATCTATTCTGTAATGCATAAACAGTACGCCTTTTGAATGACTTTTTGCATTACCATCGGTTACAAATAACTGCTGGGTAATTAGCTTTACTTAGTGGCTTAGTAAAAAAAAAAAAAAAAAACTAAAAATCTCGTTATATCAATTTTAACAAGAGTACTTCACATCACATAAGCAGCTTCTCTTTGAATTGATTCTATATATACATATACCTACATTTCATTTCAAAACGAGATCACTGGATCGCAAGATCTTCAAAATCGTTTACTAATAGAAAACCTACACATAAAATTTTAAAAAGTACAGTCGTCAGTTTTTGCTTTTGAATACAAAATATCTCTTTTGATAGAATATGATGGCCCTGAAAAGGGCCTTTTTGTTTCGATGAAATTTCTCCATACCGTAGCGATTTACTTCGAGCTTGTGTATTTGGTGACGGCCTTTGTGCCTTCACTCACAGCGTGTTTCGCCAACTCACCAGGCAGAAGCAGACGGACAGCAGTTTGGATTTCGCGGCTTGTGATTGTTGATCGCTTGTTGTAGTGAGCCAAACGAGATGCTTCAGCGGCAATACGTTCGAAGATATCATTCACAAAACTGTTCATGATGCTCATTGCCTTCGATGAAATACCAGTATCAGGATGGACTTGCTTCAACACTTTGTAGATATAGATAGCGTAGCTCTCCTTCCTCTTGCGCTTCTTCTTCTTGTCGTTCTTGGTGATATTCTTCTGGGCTTTGCCAGCCTTTTTGGCTGCTTTTCCACTAGTTTTCGGCGGCATTATCGAATCTTCTTTACTTTTCACTGTTTT
>CM035808.1:96629389-96648749 GCA_020466095.1 Chlorops oryzae | reverse complement strand
GCCATCTATAGTACTATAATATAGTATAGTATAGTCCCATAGTTGAACTTTACAATATGGTACCAAATTTGGCATATTTCGTTTTCACTTTAAAAACTTAACTGTAGCATTGAAAGGGATGCAAGCAAGAAATCGATATTTTCATAACATCGATCTTTAAGTAATCCTCGACACGATACTGAATTTCTTACTGAATTCTTATGTACGTGTTCAGTATGTTTGCACCGACACGTTACTTCGGTCAGCCGATTCAGTACGCAAAATCAAAACAATTTTGATTTTGCTTACTGAATCGCTTCACTTATTGTGAGACGCATACACATCTTATTTACAAAACTAAATTTGGCGTTGTCAATACGCATTTACACTTTAAGACATTTCGATATTCTAGAGCAGTACTGCATCACGTGATGTTCAAAATTGGCCGTGAGACTGTGTGAGTAAGAAAAGAGCGAGCGCACAAAAAAATTTTTTTTGCACTAATTCCTCTATGCAGTGAAACGAAAAAGCTGTACAGATGCGCGCGATGTTGTTTTTCTCTTGTTACCGACTGAAAAAAGAGCGTAAGCAATACGTGTGAAATGAGAGCCATTAAATAATGTATGGCGTGAACATCACTGTTCTAGAGTCAGACTCACGAACAAATTTGAGAAAATAAAGTACGTAGAGAAAGACGTAAGAAGAAAAGAGAAAGTCGTTTGCTAACTGTTACGGAACAATGTTCTTCATTCTTCAATCAATGCTTCTCTTTTTTCCATGTATTCAAATGGGATGTTTTCGAAACATATGTTTCTTGCATGACACATCCCCTCGCGTCCCTGGCCTACAAAAATGTGTGTTTCATTATCGTAATGTCTTAACGTGTAAATGCGCACAAACCTTATTTATTATGTTTGTGCCGAAAATCTAAAGCTGCAATCATTCATGGCATAAGACGGCATAACAGAACATAACATAACATAAAATAACATAACCGCTTTTTGAGTAGTCAGTGAAGACATAAGAAAACATAAGAGCACAAGAGAGGCAATGTTGCAATTTGCGCACATTGCGAAAATGGGGAAAAAATTATTTCCACAATTTCTCAAGAAATAATTAACAAACGCTTGTAAATCAGTTCGGGACATGCCGAAAAGTAATAAAATATATTTTGCTTTCATAAAAAATTATATGCTTAATACTATTTTAATATATTACAACATTAGTAATTGTGGCTTTTCAAGATTTTCATAAAAAGGGCAAATGTGGCAGCTTTGGGAAGGAGTTGGCAACACAAATTCAAATCAGCTGGCTCGAACTTACATAAGACGGCATAAGAAAAATCTGTTTTCTACAGCTTCTTCTGTTCTGTTATGTTATGTTATGCCATCACTGACCACTTGCATACAACATGTATTGAATAGATAGAACCAGCTGATTATGCTATGTTATGTTATGCCGTCTTATGCCATGAATGATTGCAGCTTAAAGTCTTCCAAATGGCGCATCTTTGGCTGTAGTTAGGACATGGTGTAAGATGTGACTTTTTTTTATCGTCATTTACCATGTTTACACGACGCGCTAGATACTATCTGTCTCTGTTTGCCAGCAGTACAAACCGTGTTGGTAAACAGAGACAGATATACTTAAACGTGTCGAGCAAATACGTTTCAAGTGGTCATGTAAACATGGTATGTACTTGATTAAGAGTCACATAAACACTGACTGATTCTGTCAGTCAGTTAATTGTATTAGTGAAACGCACGTGTGCGGCACACAGACACATGAACAGAAATGTATAGGCAAGAGTACATAAACACGCACACGGGTGACTGATCAATCAGACTGAATGTTTATGTGGCGCATTCATGAGCGACCACGAAATAAATGAAATTTTGCGGAAGATGTTGGAAATTGTTTCAGAAAATGTTTCGAACCGGTTTCGGTGTTTCTGTTTCGGTTCGGAAACCGGTTTCCAAAAAAACAAAATATCAGTTTCGGTTTTATTTCGGTTAGGAAAATAAACCGGTTAAAATCGGTTACGGTTGCGGTTTCGGTTCCGGTTGCACGCCCTGCTAAGATGTATGGTTTTCTCGACCAAAGGGGAATATACCAAAGGCATAATAACGGCAAACTGTACGCAGTGCCGGATTAAGGTAGGGCTAGCAGGGGCTATAGCCCCGGGCCCCAACTGGCAAAGGGCCCCGAGCGTCCAAATAAAATATCATCAAAATATTAAAAAAAATATTTTTCGAGTAAAATCGCCTTAAAGCCTAAAAATTAATGAAATAAAAAATTAAATTATATATAAATTGTTTACCTTATTGTACGTTGCTCTAAAAGAATTTTTATTGTACTTATTACTCATCTTGAACTTAAATTGAGTTTAACAGTTATTCCTTATTTCAAAAAACTGCGCCAAATAGAGCATCAGGGGCCATTACCGTTTGCGTAAACACAGTCATTTTTAACGCAATCGTTGTTTTGTATTGAATTTTCAATGCATGTCTTTTTCCATAAAATTTATCGATAAATCCTCCGAGACACATGGTACAAGCAGTGTTGCCATGACAAGAGGCCAAAAATTCTTCATTGTGTTCCAAAAAATCTTCAAAATGAAGTTTTGAGACTTTGAAAAATCTTCTTGACCCCAAACCTAACTAAAAAAATCTTCACTTAAACTATCAAATAAAATAAAAGCAAGTGTTTTTTTCTTGATTTTATTGACAAAAATAAAAATATACCTTTATTGCCTTAACAAATAAGTATCACAAAATAATATGAATACAACCTTCATGGTATCACGACAAAGACGTAAACAACAACTTTTTTATAACAAGAACACAGTTTTTTCAGCAAACAAAAAATATATATATAAAAAATGCCATTTTTAAGATTCCAATTCATCTCCGGAACGTTTGAAAAATTTACACTTAGAAAAAAATTTGAAAATAATTGATATGAATTAATTTCATAAAATTAAACTGAAAAACTAAATATCTTCATTTTGAAGATTTTTGCACTGCAATATTTTTCAAAAATAAAAATCTTCTTTTGAAGATTTTTAATAAAAAACTACTCAAAAAATCTTAGGTTTGAAGATTAATCTTCACTTATGGCAACGTTGGGTACAAGCCATGTATACGCAATCAAAGACTTTCAGTCCGCATTCATATTGCGGTGAAGGAACACCTACACATGTCAATGCGATGATTTGAGAAAATGGACTGCTCACGTGAAGCGGTCTCTCTAAATGTGCCTTAAGAATTTTTTGTTTTGATTTAAATCAATTTGCCCTTAGTTTTTCTATTTTTTTAAATTGGTAAAACATGAATGTATAACATTTTTAAATAAATTCCCATCAAATTTTTATTTATTTAAGTTTATCTACTTATATGTTAATATTTCACGAAATCTGCCATGTATTCAAGTTTTTCGGCCATTTTGTATGTGACATTAAATTTATTTTATATTATTTTGTTTTAATTTTCCTGAAAAAATCCAAATTACCTACTAATTTTTCCATTAAAGCTAAAAAAAAATTCTTGAAAATTCAAATTAACTCCTTCGAACACATACCTACGCTGCCTTATTACTCTATTTTTGTCATCGGCTCATCCACTCCCGCTCAAATCACGTTAAAATTTGCTTGCACGAGCATCCCCGAAATAAAAATTTTTTAATGTTCGCCCAAATGTACACGCAAGAATAAAAACATGCCTTTACACTATACAACAGGCTTGCACGAACATGTGTTTGTGTAAATGCTTTTATAGTCTATTTGAGCCTTTAGATGAATTTGTTTTCTCAAAAGCACGTAATGAAAAGGCCGCTTTACACGTTCATGTTTGCCTGCAAGCAATGCATCATGCAAAAAAATTCCAAAAACAATTTCTTAGCGTTTCTGCGTGTCATACGAGCATTTTTTGCATTTACATGGTCATTTTTTCTCATCACGGCACGCATGACTGCAAATAAACGTGATGGTGTAAAGGCTGCTGAAAGATGGTAGGTTTAGTTTATCGATAGTCGCCAACGACCATTCGATAGTTCAGAAAAAATGAGACCATCGATAGGTTTGCAGCTCTATGTGGCGGTAGTTTGTTTTTGACTGTTTTCTGAGAAGGTTTATTTTTACATCAACAAAATATTGAAACGAAAGTACCTCGCAATGTTGGATTTTGGGCTCTAGCCATATGATTGAATGTATTGAAATTTGTGTGCGTCTCGCATCAGGCTGCCGCAATATTGGATTTTGACCTTTAGCCACACTGTCATTCTTGATACTTCATAAAGGCAAGAGGTATTGTTTGTTAGCCCGCGTGCAAGGAAAAACTTTTTGGGAATATGATTTAGAAGAAATTAAATAAAAAGGACATGGGTGACAAACTATTAGACACAACACAAGTGATAAATGGCATAGCAGTGTTATTGTCGTTCTTCGTTGGCTATAGATATGCAATGAAACGTTTCGAGTTCGCTAGGCATTAGTAGCCAGTACGCTATCCAGCACGCCATTAGTAGCTAGTACGCTATCCAGCACGCCATTAGTAGCCAGTACGCTAGGCATTAGTAGCCAGTACGCTATGTCCGAAGTCAGACATACCTAAAACATGTTCCGGAACATTCAGTTCGTAGGCAAAAGAGTCTCATTGAGCATCATGAACAGTTTTGTGAATGATATCAAAGAGTATTAATATATTTCATCGGAACAAAAAGGCCCTTTTCAGGGCCATCATATTCTATCAAAAGAGATATTTTGTATTCAAAAGCAAAAACTGACGACTGTACTTTTTTAAATTTTATGTGTAGGTTTTCTATTAGTAAACGATTTTGAAGATCTTGCGATCCAGTGATCTCGTTTTGAAATGAAATGTAGGTATATGTATATATAGAATCAATTCATCAAAGAGAAGCTGCTTATGTGATGTACTTTTGTTAAAATTTATATAACGAGATTTTTAGTTTTTTTTTTTTAAGACCACTAAGTAAAGCTAATTACCCAGCAGTTATTTGTAACCGATGGTAATGCAAAAAGTCATTCAAAAGGCGTACTGTTTATGCATTACAGAATAGAATATTTTTAACACGGCGATGTCCTAGCGAATGTTATGCATGCCTATTTGCATTACCAGTTGTACGAAAAGTAATCGAAAATACTTGAATTCGTAATGCATTACTATTTGCATTCTCAAGTAATGCTATAGAAGTATGTAACGCTTTGCTTTGGGAGTGAACATATTAGGCAACACATTACCTTTTCGATTACCTCTCCATGCAAATTTGTTCAATTTACTTTTCATTCCGAAGAAATATTCTTTTTTTTTTTTAAATTCAATTGGAGCAATAACACAGTTTTATTTTAAGTCGACTTCTGTAATTTTCCTGATATTTTCAATAATATTCTGAATAAAGTGCATTTTGTATTTTTAAGAAATAATTTCTTCATTAAAATTCAAAAAGCAATACTGTTTTGTAACATACTGTACTATTGATGACTTCGCTTTTGGTAAAACATTTCGCATTTCTACTCAATTTCAATAAAAATTTTTAAATGTAATTGTAATTGTAGTGAAAACAAATGAAATGTTAGTAATTGATGTCAATTTAATAATAAAAGAAAATGTATATGAAATAAAAAAAATTAAATTGAAAAAGGAAATGAAGACGACAAAGCAAAATAGTTGACAAATGCAAGTATTACTTCGTGGTCTTGTACCAACGGCGAAAAATTTGAGATTTTAATGTTGTTTTGAGGAAAAATAAAATTTTAAGTAGATATTAATGAAACAGTGACAATTTTAATAAATTTGAGCGATAAATAAGTCATATGTTTGCAATTGATTGCATTTTAGTCTTAAAAAAGAAGCAACAAAAAAACAAATTTTACAGGAGAGCGTTTTTTCTGAACCTTTTTGCATTGACTAGCATACAAATTATAAAACTTATCGTGCAATATCTCCGTTTCTATTGAGCTTATGGTCGTTATATTTTACTAGATGTGAGTTTCAGGCTGTAGAACATATTTTCATGAAAATGTCAATTTCGAAAAAAATGTCACTTATCTATATCAATTTGCGGTTATGGCTTGATATATATACTTAAATAAAAACATTAAATTGAAAACATAATTGTAAATGAAAAAGAAAAAAAGTTGAAGAATTCGAATATTACTTCATATCTTCTATCAAAGGTGATAAAAAAATTAGATTTCCATGCTGTTTTGAAGAAAAAAAAAAATTTTAAGTATGTATTAATGAAACAATGGCAAGTTTGAATAAATTTGGATTTGACTTGAAACAAATTTTTGCAATTGATTGCAATTTAGTTTTAAAAGAAATAAATATTTAGGTATAAATAAAAAAATTTAATTTGAAAAAAGAATTGAATAGGAAAATGCAAAAAAGTTGACAAATGCCAACAACACGCGGTGTTCCAAGCGGTCCCCCATCTAAGTACAACCGCGCCCGACGCTGCTTAATTTCGGTGATCGGACGAGAACCGATGTATTCAGCGTGGTATGGTCGTTGGCAAAGGCTGTGTAGAAAAGAATTTATATAAGTTTCACATTCGATAAGAAATTCATTAGAATTATGATTTTGCATACTTATAAATAATAAAAGTAAATATAAATAATATAAAGTTTTTCTATGACTCATTTGTTGTGATTACAAATTTTCTCTTTGTAGTGGATTTGTAGCCCTGAAAAGGGCTTTGTTATTGATACAGATTGATGTAATTAAGAAATTACTTTTTGGCTGCAGTTTTCTTTGCGCAGTTTTTTTCGGTGTGATGCAGCTTCTTTGGTTTGCGCTGGCAGCTTTTGCTTTTGGTGCCTTTGCCTTCGCTGCGCTTGCCTTTGGTTTAGCTGGTTTCGCTTTTACAGCGCCGCTTTTCTTAACAGCTTTAGCTTTTGCTTTTTCGCTCTTCTTCTTCTCACCAGTTTTCTTAGCAGCTGAAGCCTTTTAGGTTTCTTTTCTCCAGCGACGGCTTTTTTGACAGCGGGACTTCTTCTTGGCTGGCGCGGTTTCTTTACAGTTGACTTCTCTTTTGGCTTAGGTGTCTTTTTAGCTGACGCCGACAGTTGAACGAACCAGATGCACCTTTACCTTTTTGTTTGGATGAGTTTTCCACTGACAACAGCCGATTTCAAATAGCGCTTGATGAAAGGAGCCAATTTTTGAGCATCGCATTTATATGTTGCACTGTGTATTTCTTGATTGCCAACAGCGACGAGCCGCCTCGCTCTTTAAGACTCTTGATTGAAGCATCAACCATTTGATGAGCGGTGGATGAGATGGAGCCGCAGCTGGTTTCTTTGCCTTGCAGCGGTCTTTTAGTTGCTGCCTTTTTCTCAGAAGCAGCAGCTACTGGGAGATGCAGCAGCAGCAGCAGTTGTAGCACTTTCAGACTTTTTTCACTTAAATTTCCTTTTTTCACTTTAGCACTAATCACTTTAGTTCACAAAATTTTTCGAAAATTTTTACATGTTTAGGTCCCCGAAATTTTGAGAAGCACATAGAAGAGCATGTAAAATGTTCAACAATTGTGTGAAACTTAGTTGCCGAGTTCAAGGAATTTTTTAAAAATGATTTTATTTAATATTATGCATTAGAAATTAATTGTTATTTCATTAAAAATACTTTGTTTAAATATTAAAGTTTCATAAAAAGAAAAATGTTTGTGTTTTTTAAATTTCTGCTAGCATATCATTTCTTAGTTTAAGTTTCAGTTTTAAAAATTCAAAACAACTTTTATGCAATATTTGTGTAAATTGCTCAAAATATAATAAATAATAATTAAATAAAACTATTTTTTCATAGAAGTAATATTTAATTGTCATTCCATTTGCAAAAGTTTCATTTCGATTTACACCTTAAATTGATATAAAAAAAATTTATTTTCTCTGAACACTTGCGCATCGTTTTGCGTGAACCAAATCGATGGATTTTTACTCAAAACATCATAATTGTTAAAATTAAAATAGAAAAAATTATTTATTTTGAAACTATTTATATAAAAAACGCTATAGTATTTTTCATATTTTACAATTTAACAAATATTATGGTTTTTCTCGTTTTCAACGAATTATATGAGTTATTTTCGCTTGCTTTCTCATACAATACTGTGTTGAGCTCGTCAGTGTATTTCTCTCGACCCAACATTTGTTTTCTCGAAAAACAAAATTCATTGCTCTAAGTAACAGAAATACACAATTAATACATATCATATTTCTTTTATAAAATATTTTACATTGTTCTCAATCAAATAATGTTTTTCGAACAAAAATCTTCTCCTCCACCACCAACTACCTAAAACGATTCAATGCGTGCGTTTTCAAACTAGAAGCAAAAAAAAAAAATTCTTGCGCTAATTTGTTCCACTTTTAAAAGGATTTTGTTTATATTATATTGTTGCTAAAAATCTATTCATTCAAATCTACAAAAATATATTTAGACATATTTCTTCTTATACTTATATTTTCCTCAAAAAATCCTCAAGTCTAATTTTCCTCATCGCCTTCCATACACGCGATCGATCATCTTAAATTAATCCAATCAAACGCATCCACCAATTCCACATAAGCCCAAACACTTTATTTTGCCTTTCCAAAAAATCCGTCGCCGACCAAAAATTTCCAATAAAGTTTCTCCATTATATCTCTTCTCTCTCTCTCTATCGTACATTTCTATTATTAAATGCATATTTCATTCTATTCTATCCTATGCTAACAATAAAACAAATATATAAATTTTATTTATTTCATACATATGTATGTCGATCATAAACCATCGATCGATTAACATCATTTTCTCTTTCAAAATATATTTTGTGGTCCTGAAAAGGACCGATTTAATATGATTTTATACTGCTAAAGCATCTTTGCACGTTCTCCACGGATGCGTCTTGCCAATTGAATGTCCTTAGGCATGATAGTAACACGCTTGGCATGAATGGCGCACAAGTTCGTATCTTCGAAAAACCAACCAAGTACGCTTCACTTGCCTCTTGAAGAGCCATAACAGAAGAGCTCTGGAAACGTAAATTCCGTCTTGAAGTCCTGAGCGATTTCACGATCCAAACGCTGGAAAGGTAGCTTGCGAATCAACAGCTCAGTGCTCTTTTGATAACGACGAATTTCACGAAGACGACTGTACCTGGCCGATAGCGATGAGGCTTCTTCACTCCTCCAGTTGCTGGTGCACTTTTACGAGCTGCCTTCGTTGCCAGCTGCTTGCGTGGTGCTTTTCCACCAGTCGATTTCCGAGCGGTTTGCTTTGTACGAGCCATCCTTTTTCAATTTCCACTCACAATATATGTATGCAATTGAATTAATAATAACATCAATGATAATGCAGCCCATAGACGTTTTTGCTGTGTAAGTTGTATCAGTTGGTTGGAGGTGAATGGGTTCCTCTTCACAACTTACTTTTTTTTGTATTAAATATATATTTTGGGTGGGACTTTGGTTAAAAAAAACGATTTCTTATGATTTTGTGGTAAGATATTTTTGTCTAAGTGTAAAATTCGATATTTTCTATTATATATGACGACACATGGCAGCAACGTGTGTTGGCCGCCTTAGAAATTAGAAGCATGCGTGGGCCACGTGCAAAAGCTAATCTTGAGCGTTGCAGGTGCAGTGTGCAACAACAATGCTTAGAGCTTTCGGCAGACCGTGCGTATGAGTGTGTTGGAGATCAGTATTGCTTAGTGACATGAAGAGCGGCACAGCTCAAAATGTTAGAATTAAGGAAGTTAGAAAGGGATATGTAGGACTAGTCTATTTAGAGTTGTGTCCGTTTTAAAGTGTAATGGCAGTTCGATCGAGGAAAGTGCATTGATTTGAAGAATGCGGGAATTGAGGTTGAATGTCGTATTGCTTAGTGACATGGAAAGTGATGCAACTCAAAATGTTTGAGTCAAGGATTTTAGAAAAGGGATGTGGTGGACTTGTCTATTTTGAGTTGTGTCGTTTTTGTAGTCATTGAGCAATTTGGAATGTGAGACTTGAAAAGGGACATATGTGGAAATCTTGAAGGTAGCAGAAATTATTAGGAATATATCTGATGAATATGTTTATAGTTGTGTCTTTTTTGAAGTGGTTTGGCAGTTTGATTTGATCGAGGGTCGAAGGAATTGAATTCAGGGCATGTGACAGGTGGATTGATTTGTAGAAAATGGAGTCGTGGGAACAAAGGTCGGAATATCGGAGCGTATAAAAGAAAGACAATGAGATGGAATCAGTGTAGTTGAAATTTGACTAGTGGACAGTTGAAACGTAAAATTTGAAAGTGACAAGTGAAGTGAAAAATAGTTGAACAGTTGTAGTGCAGTGGGAAATTTTCGGTGAAGTGCAGTTGAAAATTTTCCGTGGAGAGTGACTTTATTCGGCAATTTGTAATTGAATTTTTGCTGAAAATATAAGTGACTAATCAAAGTATTTTGTGAGTTTGGGCCGAGGCAGTGCTTAGTCTCTGGTCCAGACGTTGACCTACGGCGGCAAATAATGGCGCCATCGAAGAAAAAAACTTTAAAATGCGACCAACAAGGCAAGGCAAAGCCATACAATAGAAATGGCATTAGTGCTTCCATGAGCCATTTATGCGATCTGCGCGATGATGCGGATAATGTGAATGTAAATCTGGGCAGCAACCGGTTTAGGGAACTGCTTTACAGCGAAAATGAGGCAGCCTCAATGGACTGCCTAACTGGAAAAGATATTGATTGCGACGAGGAGAGTGAAAGCGATAGTAGCGGAACGCTGGACTCGCAGCGAATTCGGAAAGTGGCACAAAGCCAGCAACAGCAGGAGCAGGAGCAAAATCAAGACAAGCAGAAGCCGTCGAGGCCGCCCCAAATAATTCTGGCGAAAGAGACCAACATCAAAGCAGTAAGCAGTGTTCTTAATATTGCCATTAAAAATAAACTTTTTACATTTATTCCTAAGAAATATCATACTATTTTAAATATTAAGAATCCAAGTGACTTTATTAAGGCGAAAGAAGTGCTAAATAATAACAAAGTGAAGTATTTTACTTATACACCAAAATGGGATCGCCCTTTTAGCGTTATCCTAAAAAATTTTCCGATGTATTATAACAGCAGCGACATTGTAGAAGCATTAAGTGCGTACAAGGATGAAATTGATATTTGTAAAGTAACAAAATTTAAGCAGTCTTGGCTTTTGCAAGTCTCAAAAAATTCGAATTTAAAACTCTTGTTCAATATTAAATTTTTAAACCAAATTAGAGTCTATTTTGAGAAATTTGAAAAGAAAGAAATTTCGCAGTGCAAAAGATGCCAACGTTATGGTCATGTGGCATCCAACTGTAACCATGGATTACAGATGTGTGAAATGCGGAAAAGGGCATGGCCCAGGTAATTGCAATATTCCCAAAAAAGAGGAGAACAAAGAGATTGTAATCGAAAAACAAAATGATGGGTCTACTAAGACCTATATTGGGAAAAAACTGCATTGCATACTCTGTAATAAGGAAGGTCACACGGCCAATTATAAGCGCTGCGAAGTTTTTATCGATTTAAAACAAAAAAGAGAAAAGTTAAAGACTGAAAGGTTTTTGGTGAAAACTAAAAATATACCTCCGAGATTTCAAGAAGCACCTCAGAGAAATCGAAACATGACTTATGCACAAGTAGCAAAGCAAAATGCACAAAGACCAAATACAGGCACAAATCAGCCAAATATGAATTTTATCAATAATGAATGCGAAGAAATCTTTGGCATGTCCCTTAAGGACTGCCTGATAGCTACGAATCAATTCATGAGAGAATATAAAAAGAATGATTCTAAAGAAAACAAACAAATTAAATTATTTAATTTTTTCCTTACAATGTGCGATAATGGATCAAAGTGAGTTGAAATAATTCATTGTAACGTAAATTCCATGGTATCTGTTAAAAAGAGATACCAGCTGCAGTATTTTCTGCATAAACACAAACCAGATATTATGTTGTTATCAGAATCGAAATTGAGAACAACACATAATTTAAATTTCAAAGATTATGAAATAATAAGGAAGGATAAATCTGAAGAAGGGGAGGTCGGTCTGGTAATATTGATATCAAACAGGTTTAATTTCACAACACTAGCTCTTGATAATTTAGTGGGGATGGAGGCAATTGGAGTCACCATAAATCTTATAGAAGGGAAACAAATACATATTATTGAAGCATACATACGGCCAAGAAGTCAAGGTAATAATTTAAATTTAAATTTTGGAAAGCTATTTGAAAAATTTGAAAACGGAAATGTTGTGTTGTGCGGAGACTTCAATTGCCATCATCCGTACTGGTTTGATTCAAGAACTGACTCAAGAGGCATCGCGCTTTATAACTGGTATTTAGAAAACTGTCTAGAGAAAAGGATTAAAATGGTAAAAGCAATAGAGCCAACCTTCAAAAGGGGATTAGTGATGTCTTATATAGATCTCGTTTTTATTTCAGACTCGAACAGTATTAAAAGCAAAAGAAATTTTTTGAGAAATATTGAATTCATTTCCGACCATGCAGCGCTTGAATTAACGATAAAATGCTCGAAAACGCTCCTTAAATAAGAAGCATCTGCGGCTTAATTTTAATAAAACCAATTTCTGCAAATTTAATAAAAATTTGAAAAGAGAAATCAGGGCTATAAACATTCCAAATGATCGAAATTTAAGCAGGGAAGAAATAGATATTTTTGTGGATTTTTTTGAAGAGGCTTTCAAGAAAACGCTTACAAAATGCACGCCGACAATAAAAACAAACAATTACATTGCAGGTTCAAAGAAATTGTTTGACCTTTTTAAGAATAAAAAGCGGCTGAGAAGAATAATTTACAGAAAAACTGGCGAAAACAGATATCTAATTCTTCACCTCAAGAGCTCTTTAAAGGAAATAAATAAAGCGATTCAAGTGGAAATTAGTAGAATTAAAAAAAAACAATTTGAATATCAAATCTCGAACATTCGCAATAATAGTCAACTCTTTAAAAGAATGAAAATAATTACAAAACAAAACAGCAGCAATAGCCAAGTCATTGAGTCTGAGGGGAGGATTATTGTTGAGGATAAGCAAAAAGCAGAGATATTCGGGAAATTATACGAAAAAAATTTTTGCAATGTCGGAAATATAGCCGAGGAAAGAGCACAGCTGGTATTAAATAGTATAGCTGACATTGAAAACAATAACGAAGAAATTTTAAATTTCAGCGACCATAACGCTATTAATGCCAAGATACTATGTAGCTATTTCTGCAATAAAACTGACATTGAACAGCTTTTAAAGACCCTTAATAACAAGAAATCTTTCGGATTCGATGGCATTTCTAATTTTTTACTGAAAAAATGCTATAAAACAATATCGTATTTTCTATGCGTTCTGTTTAACCAGTGTTTAAATGCACATTATTTTCCAAAAAAATATAAAATTGCAAAAGTCTCCCCAATATTAAAACCTGGTAAAAATGCCATGAAAGCGGACAGCTATAGACCAGTGTCTCTTTTGTCTAATGTAGGGAAGGTATTCGAAGCATATATCCATAACATCCTAAATGAGGAAATAAACTCACTGGAACCTTTACAGAATTTCCAAATGGGATTCAGAAGGGGATATTCCACCATTCACCCACTTATATGCCTGACTGATAAAATTCAAAGAGCCATGACAAACAAAAAAGCCACTGTTGCAGTTCTCCTCGATGTAGAGAAAGCTTTTGACTCAATCTATATACAGGGATTAATTTTAAAACTCAAAACAATAGGCTTTAGCCATGCATTAATCAAAATAATCAATTCCTTTCTAAAAGACAGATCTTTCAAAGTTAAAAATAAAAGAATCCACGTCAGAGCTATATAAAATTAAGTCCAGCGTTCCCCAGGGAGCTTTGCTTTCACCCACACTTTACAACATTTTCCTGTCAGACATTCCTAAGCCTAACAATAAAAATATTAATATTCTAGCCTACGCAGACGATGTAATAGTTTTCTCTAGCGGACTAAGATTAAGAGTGATAGAATCGCAAATAAACCACTATTTGAAATCTTTAAGTGAATATTATGATCAATGGGGGGTAAAAATTAATGCAGATAAGTGTGAATGTATTAGATTCTATGACAGAACCTCGTCATATAAAAATTGCCGTAGAAAAGCTCCTTTGAACATAAAATTTAAATCGCAATGTATTAATGAAAAGTTAAAGGTCAGGTATTTAGGTCTAATTTTTGACACAAATCTACAATTTAAAGAACATTTAACAAAAGCTTTAAATAAGGCAAATGTGCGTACATAAACTATGTGCACTTACTAAGTAGCAGGATTAAATTAGATAATGCATATAAAAAAATAATTTATGTAGCGTTCATCCGCAGCCAAATAAGTTATGGATTTCCTATTTGGTTCAATGCAGCAACTGAAAATATTAAAGCACTGGGCATTATGGAAAGAAAATGCCTTAGACATATTTATTTATTTATTTATTTTTTATTTATTTCGTCTATAATTCAAAATTCTTACAGACTAACGCTTACAGACTACTCAACAGTAAACAATCCATTATAAAATTGACTTAAAACAAGTTACAATAACTTAAAATAGACTTCAGATGCTCTCTTGAGAAATTAAAATCAATATCAACACGGATGCAATATTATTATAAAGATTTAAGGCTCTGTATAGAGGAGCATTCATAGCGTAATTCGTTCTTTGGAGCGTTAAAAAAAATAGATCTGTACGCCTTAAAATTCTAGTAGGCACAAAAAAGAAAATATTTGCAGTAAGGTAGTACAATCAATCCTTCCACTAACAATATCAGTGACAAGGAGTAATGATTGCTGGACCGGCGTGACTCCAGGGTCTTTAACCCAATAAGCGCACAGCGAGTGCGATAATCAGGAAGACTATCAAAACTGTAAAGAGAGCGTAAAGCAGATCTAGTAAAGGATTTCTGAATTCGCTCGATACGTGATGTGTGTACTTTTATAGAATGGGCTCCATATGAATGAAGCAATTCCAATTAGATCTGACCAAGGCAACATAAAGAGATTTCCTGTATAAGGATCCTTAAAATGGACAGAGTTACGTCTAATAAAGGCAAGCATATGATACGATTTTGGAATTACATAATTTAAGTGCTGGATAAACGTGAACTTGGAGTCAAATACAACACCCAAGTCTTTGATACAAACGACTTTGTTAAGCACATGACCACCTAAAGTATAGGAGGGCATCACGCATTGGCATGATTTAGAAAACGTAACAACCGCACTTTTTTTAAGTTAAGAAAAGGTAGTTGTTTGAACACCATTCAAAAAAGAATCAAGATCAGCTTGCAAAGAGTGAGAATCATTTAGACTATTCATTTTCATGAAAATTTTTAGATCGTCAGCAAATAGTAAACAATGCGAAGATTTAATGCAGTGAACTACATCATTTATAAACAATAAAAATAATAGAGGCCCCAAAATACTACCTTGCGGAACCCCAAACGTGGCCAAAATAGGACCCGAAATTGAGCCATCAACCTTAACATAAGATATTCTATCAGTTAAGTACGTCTTTAGCCAAAGCAAAAACTTTGAATGGAAACCTAGTATTTCCAGCTTTTTTAATAGGTTGCATGCGACACTCTATCAAAGGCCTTTGAAAAGTCAGTATAAATGGAATCAATATGCAGTCCCTGAAAAAGGCTGATATACAGTATTCCGTGAAAATTGCCAGGTTCGTAACAGTGGAACGACCAGAAATAAACCCATGTTGAAGAGGAGAGATGATATTCTTAACAGCAAAGGACATTTTATCCTTCACAATGGATTCAATAATCTTACTAATATTTGAAATTTTCGAAATAGGCCTGTAGTTCTTGATATCATTCTTATTACCAGACTTAAAAACAGGTGTAATAAAAGCCAATTTCCAGTCATTAATAAAAACGCCGGAATCCAAAGATTTGTTAAATATGATTTTCAAAGGTAGCGAAACACTATTTACACAGTTTTTTAAGATAGTTGCAGAGAAACCATCAGAATCAACTTTAGCCGAATTTTTTAACTTAGACAGCGCTGTATAAATAGATTCCTCAGTGAGACTTAAAAATCCAAAATCAATAGTAACATTTGGTACAAATACATTATAACTCAAAGCCGAGTTTGGGACAAAGTTCGACTTAAAATATTCAGCAAATAAATTAACCGATTCATCTGCAGAATAAACAACCTGGTCATTTAAAAACATCGCTTTTGGATAGTTTGAACTATTTTTTTTGGAGTTAACAAATTGCCAGAACTCCTTGGGGTTCACTTTTTAATCGAGATTCTTGTTTAGCAATATAACTTTTAAATAGAAATTTGTCAAGAAAATTAAATTCTCGCATAAATTGTCTGTATTTGTTGAAGAATATTAGGTTACCAGTGCAACATATTTCTTTAAAATTTATTTCGCAAGTTTTTGAGTTTCTTTAGTCCCGGAGTCACCCAAGGTATTTTCTTACACTTATGTTTAATTTTTGGTATATTATCATTGATAATATCAATCATAGTACTCCTGAAGCAATTAAATGATTCCTCAGGACATAAAGAATCTAATAATGCATTCCAATCAAGACTATGATTTTAAGATTCAAGAGATTAAAATCACAGTTCTTAAATCTAACTAAACTCCAAGGCATTATCCAATTTAAGAGGTAAAAATTCATAAAACTCCAATATAATTGATAGTGGAACATGATGTAATGTAGCAGGTGATAAAGTACATGAAGCTTCATAGACATTTGCATTTACATTATCACTTATAAAGACCAAATCCAAAAGTCTATTCAACAGATTAAAGCAATTATTGATTTGATAAAGACTCACACCAGACAGAGTGTCCAATACACAGAGTTCAATATCACTAGATACATTTGACGGCGTGAGAAAGCATTTGTTAATAGAAACCGACCAACTAAATTATTTAAATTAAAATCACCAACCACACATAAGTGGTCGTCCCCTAATGCGTTTGTCGCAATAAAATTTATATTATCGACATGAAGTTTATACAGCTCAAAACTACTATTAGGCGGTATATAAGACGCAACCAAGAATAACTTACTGGCTCTACCCTTGATAACGACACATATTTGATCCAAAATCGAATCAGCATTTAACAACGGCACACTAGTTGCAGAAAAGGTACTTTTAACGGCAATCAGAACGCCCCCCCCTCTTTACATCCAGTTTTAATTGGATCACGATCTTTACGAAACAAATGATAAAAATTTAAATCAAAAAATTCTTCAGTATAGAAGTCATCATTTAACCAAGTTTCCGAAATAACAATTATATCATAATCAGAGTGAGCAGTATTGGTACGAAATAAGTTATTCTTAGTACGCATCCCAGACACATTTTGATAGAATATTTTTTACTAACTTATCGGCATTATTAGATAAATCAGCACATAACATACTCCCATACAATCATCATTTACACAATTTACTTCAGTTAAGAGACCACTTGAGATTCGACGCCTCTCCGAAAAAAACGAAAATCACGCACTCTTAACCCCAGCTGGCCAAAGAGAAGGCTGTAAGAGCTTATCATACTCCGACGAGCGACACCCAACTTGAAATTTACTTTTTAAGAGAGTCACATTGAGCATCTTTCTTTTAGCTTATAACAAGCAAGCAGATTTCGATCAATAACCGCATTCTTCGAAACATAATCAATAATACTCTCTTCAGTAACCGTCGGCTTGAACGAAGACAGGTGCAGCCACTTTTTGCGAGAGACGACATCAAGATCCGAGCTCATACAAGAGCCAACAACAACAGCATTTGTGTTCCGCTTACGGTGAACTACTACCTCAGTCCCCTGCGTATTATCACTGATAACAATATCATGTCTCACGTTATTGACATTGTTATGAAGATCCGAGCAGAGTGAAGAATCAAGAACGACAGAATCCGAAATTTTTGAGCACGGCGAGTTTCTCTCACCATTAGACTTTGCAGCAACCACATTCATCACAGCTGGAGACAACAGACCAGTGTCCGCAATAGAATTCGAAGAGCCAGTAGAAGCAGCAGGCGACGGCATAGATATTGACTTTTTATTTAACAGGCGCGCAGCCCCAGCTTGCGAGGATGACTTAGTTGCGATTGACTTCTTAATAGCGACGACCGAAGGTTGAACAGCGGAGCCGTTAGCTTTAGCACGAGTTACTCTAGCATTATTGTTGGTAGCTCGATAGCTATTATCAGACGCAAGAGAATTTCGTGGCGAATTAACAACCGTAGTATTAGAAATATACGAAGAAATGCGCCTTAGAGGCACCAGCAAGAGAGAATTTCTCCAATAACAACAACACTTCTGATTTAAGATTTTTAAATCAGCCGCAAGTTTTAGTACTTCGTTATTCGGGTGATCAATTGCATTGCTTAGACAATTATTGCACATAAAAACAAAATTTCGAACATCTTTAAACAGTTCAAAATGTTCGATCTTTATTTCAGCACAATTAGCATGAAAATGACTTTTACAGATAAAGCAATTCAGTTGCGCATTCGCACAATTACAAAGCAAGCACGGAGAAGACATTTCAAAACTTTGAGAGTGAAGAACTCTATGCGACCGAACTTAAGCACAATCAGTGAAGAACTATCACTAACACATTCCGAAGAGCAGATGGTACAACGATTAGTAACGAGACTTTGTATAATATTGCGGATCTGCCCCGACTGGACAATTTCCTGATTAAGATAGGTATAAAAGCAATTACCAAATTTAAATTTAAAAGTATGGAAAACAACATTATAAAAAAAATAACGGAGGATAATATTGCGGTGGGAAAAAGACAATACGCACTCTCGCCGGCTCACTTTGATCTATTAAATGAAAGTAGTGCACTAAGCACAAATACAGAGGCTAGTAAGCCCTTATTTTATCTCGGAAATTATAAGGCAAGGGAAAAAATGATTCAAAATGCAATCAGTAATTTAAATATATAGTCAGTAATTTAATATATGAAGACTGAATGTTTTTTTTTTTCTCATTCTCTTTTTTGTTGTTTAGTTATAAGTATTTTTTTAGTTTTAAGCTTTCATAAAATTTATAAATGGTTTTTGTTAAAAAATATTTTCCATTTGGATCAGAGTTTAAAGTACAAAACTAGTACAAAGTCTATAAGACGTAAACATGTAAATAAAAAGAAGCACTAAAGTCACATAGGTGAAAAATTGTAATGAAAAACAATGTACCTATACGTTTAAGCCCATAACACAATTAATGTTCAAAAATTCTGTAAACTTGTATGAATAATAATTGAACAATAAAAGATATTAAACTTTTAAAAGATGTTTCGGAACTCAAAAAGTGCTATACAGTGAAGTGTTAGTGTAAAG
>CM035808.1:96613851-96623953 GCA_020466095.1 Chlorops oryzae | reverse complement strand
TCGAGTTGTAGAAAATGATTCGTTTACATTTTGTACTGGTAATCGTAATCTAAAGTCAGTTGAATTATTGCAAAGTGATTGTAACTCTAGAAATGTTGTCAGTCATGAAAGTGTTAACTCTGAAAATAATCTAAGTCAAGAAAAAGATGAGCAAATTAATGAAGTTAATGGAGAAAACAATGAACTAAATGAAAATGTAAATATAAAAAGCAATGAAAATACAAATGAAGAAAATAAATATGCAATGAAATTAAGACCTAGAAATAAGGAAAGAAAAACATCAAAGTGAATTCTATGAATAATTTGAATCGGAATCGCAATAATTTTGAAGATATACTCATATCAGAATAAAATTTGTGAACTCAGGAAATAAAAAAAAAAAAAAATAATAAAAAAAAAATAAAATAAAAAAATAAAAATATAAAAAAGGAATGTAAACAAAGAATAAATAGATCCACAATTATGTAAACCTAAAATTAGGAACATTATGTTGATTTTGTAAATTGAAGAGAGAAAAATATTTTAAGTTTTTAGTTTAATCAATGTTGAGTAAAAATATTCTAAAATTAAGGGGGAGCATGTTAGATATCATTAATGTAAGCAAACCATAATTACTCAACATACCATTTATAAGTTACCATATTGACTATTGTATAACTTGAATTATAACTTAGGATTAATAAAGCATAGGAATAAAAGTCAGTTATTACTCAACACTCAAAACGACTGGTTTCGCTCGGGACACAACACTTTCTAAAAGACAGATCTTTCAAAGTTAAAATAAAAGAATCCACGTCAGAGCTATATAAAATTAAGTCCAGCGTTCCCCAGGGAGCTTTGCTTTCACCCACACTTTACAACATTTTCCTGTCAGACATTCCTAAGCCTAACAATAAAAATATTAATATTCTAGCCTACGCAGACGATGTAATAGTTTTCTCTAGCGGACTAAGATTAAGAGTGATAGAATCGCAAATAAACCACTATTTGAAATCTTTAAGTGAATATTATGATCAATGGGGGGTAAAAATTAATGCAGATAAGTGTGAATGTATTAGATTCTATGACAGAACCTCGTCATATAAAAATTGCCGTAGAAAAGCTCCTTTGAACATAAAATTTAAATCGCAATGTATTAATGAAAAGTTAAAGGTCAGGTATTTAGGTCTAATTTTTGACACAAATCTACAATTTAAAGAACATTTAACAAAAGCTTTAAATAAGGCTAAATGTGCGTACATAAACTATGTGCACTTACTAAGTAGCAGGATTAAATTAGATAATGCATATAAAAAAATAATTTATGTAGCGTTCATCCGCAGCCAAATAAGTTATGGATTCCCTATTTGGTTCAATGCAGCAACTGAAAATATTAAAGCACTGGGCATTATGGAAAGAAAATGCCTTAGACATATCACTAACACATTCCGAAGAGCAGATGGTACAATGATTAGTAACGAGACTTTGTATAATATTGCGGATCTGCCCCGACTGGACAATTTCCTGATTAAGATAGGTATAAAAGCAATTACCAAATTTAAATTTAAAAGTATGGAAAACAACATTATAAAAAAAATAACGGAGGATAATATTGCGGTGGGAAAAAGACAATACGCACTCTCGCCGGCTCACTTTGATCTATTAAATGAAAGTAGTGCACTAAGCACAAATACAGAGGCTAGTAAGCCCTTATTTTATCTCGGAAATTATAAGGCAAGGGAAAAAATGATTCAAAATGCAATCAGTAATTTAAATATATAGTCAGTAATTTAATATATGAAGACTGAATGTTTTTTTTTTCTCATTCTCTTTTTGATTTTTACTTTTTTGTTGTTTAGTTATAAGTATTTTTTTAGTTTTAAGCTTTCATAAAATTTATAAATGGTTTTTGTTAAAAAATATTTTCCATTTGGATCAGAGTTTAAAGTACAAAACTAGTACAAAGTCTATAAGACGTAAACATGTAAATAAAAAGAAGCACTAAAGTCACATAGGTGAAAAATTGTAATGAAAAACAATGTACCTATACGTTTAAGCCCATAACACAATTAATGTTCAAAAATTCTGTAAACTTGTATGAATAATAATTGAACAATAAAAGATATTAAACTGTAAAACTGTAAAGCGAAATTATTAGTGCTCTGTGAATTCTTGTGAAGTGAAAAACTAGAAAGTGAAAAAAAAATGACTGGACGCGGTAAAGGAGGCAAAGGTTTGGGAAAAGGTGGTGCCAAGCGTCATCGTAAAGTGCTTCGTGATAACATCCAAGGCATTACAAAGCCAGCTATTCGTCGTTTGGCTCGTCGTGGCGGTGTGAAACGTATCTCTGGCCTGATCTACGAAGAAACTCGTGGCGTTTTGAAAGTTTTCTTGGAAAACGTTATTCGTGACGCAGTTACATACACTGAACACGCTAAGAGGAAGACCGTCACCGCTATGGATGTCGTCTACGCTTTGAAGAGACAAGGCCGCACTTTGTACGGTTTTGGCGGTTAAACATTTTTTGCATCTTCTAAAACAATCGGTCCTTTTCAGGACCACAAAATGCGAACAAAGAGAAAAATATCGATATTTTCAAAAATATAAAAATAATTACAATAAATGTGTTGAAAATTGGAAATTTTTTATCTTGTATTTTTAAAGAAGCGAACGAAAGCTATAATGTCTTAAGAATTTGTTGCGCGTGAATTCGTAAAAATTATTCAATACATTCAAATACAATCAACCACCTTCGTTGAACAGTGCAATTGATTGGAATTAGTTCCATATGTTTGTGTGTTGCATTTTTTCAAGAATTCACCGCAAATATTCTATCACTATTGCAATTCAGGTATCAGGAAAAAATATTCATATTTTGAATTTCGTTTAGCAAATGAAATAAAAACCTAAAAAGTAAAGTTGATTGAATGAATATATTTATAATATATATAATATATTTTATGCATTTTTTTTTCTTCGATTCAAGATTATTAAAAACTTTTATGTGAATTTCAGTTTTAACGCATTCAATGATGCTAAAGCAATTAAATTCAAAATGAAATTAACAAAAAAAAAAAAAGGTCCACAAATGACCTGAAACTGGGTTTCTTAAATATATGTAGGTAAAATCTTTTCTTGGAATTTACAAATGACGCCGTGCTCAACTGTACACATGGCGTTTCTTTAGGAAAAAAAGGCGCACAAAATACACACTCACACATACATATACACAGGTACACACAATTCAATGGAGTTATGTATACTTCAAAGCATAATTTTTGCTTAGAATATGCTGCCGCTTGCGCTTCAAATGAAATGACGTCATATATACATAAAATCATGAAAATGCGATTTTTTTTTTCTTTTTATTTGTAGGTTTGTATGATTATGTATTATCTCTTTGTTCATTAAATTGGTCGTCCTGAAAAGGACGGTTTTTATGAATTTATTTTTAGATTTAATTTTCTTATGCCTTCTTCTCGGTCTTCTTGGGCAACAAAACTGCTTGGATGTTGGGTAGCACACCACCTTGAGCGATGGTAACTCCAGACAAGAGTTTGTTCAATTCTTCATCGTTGCGGATGGCCAATTGCAAGTGACGAGGGATAATTCTCGTCTTCTTGTTGTCACGAGCTGCATTACCAGCCAACTCAAGAACTTCAGCGGCTAGATATTCCATAACGGCAGCCAAGTAGACTGGAGCACCAGCACCGACACGTTCAGCATAGTTTCCTTTGCGAAGCAATCGGTGAATACGACCAACGGGGAACTGTAAACCAGCACGGTTTGAGCGTGACTTCGCCTTTCCCTTAACTTTTCCTCCTTTGCCACGGCCAGACATTTTTCACTTTTTAATTTTTCACTTTTTTCAACTTAAACACTTCACAGCACTGTTCAGATACTTTTGAATCGGATTGATTGATTGTGTTTTTATTGTTCTGATTTTTTGCTTACAGGATTCTTAGAAAGCTAATGTTGAACATTTTTTGGTTTACATTTGTCTTGGTATAGTTGCATTGTTCTTAACAATTTTTCATCTATGACTACTTTACGGTTTTTTACATTTGAAGAGTTTATTATCCTTTAAGGATTTAGGTATTACAATATTTTATTTTAATTCCTTTGAAATGGAAAAGTTTTAAGAAAAACCATTTATACTTGTTTGCTTACATTCTAACTTATAAACTAAATAACAAAAAAGAAAATGAAAATTAAACTAAGGCGTTTTGCTGCTATTGCTTGCTTATCTATTGTCGCTGAGGATTTCCCCTATAAGCCGGTTGTCACTGCTCCTCATCTTTTCTCTTGCTTTTTCCCCAATTTTCTTGAGGAATTCGTCCATTGGTGCAATATTTGCACTTCGATAGAGTTCCGAGTTCCTGTATCTGCGATACCTCCCTTGCTCATCACGAAAAGCAAATTTCTTTGTTACATGTCTGAGACATTTCCGCTCAATTTTGCCCAAACGGTCCAAATTATATGCTGCTGCTCTGTCCCATATTGGATAGCCATATGACATTTGACTGCGAATGAAAGAAGTATATATTAATTTCTTGTGATTAGCAGATAATTTCGAGTGTCTCTGAAAAAGATGAAACCAATTTATATATGCGGCTATAGCTTTACCTGTAATCCTGTCAATATGACTTCTGAAATTTAAGTGTCTATCAAAATTTACTCCTAGATATTTAACCGAAGTTTTTTCGGCTATCACTTCATTTTTTATTTTTATGTTCAAGGGGGTTCTTTTTCCAAAATTTTTATAGGGATTTGACCGGTTATAAAGCCTTAATGATTCGCTTTTGTTAGAATTAATTTTTACCCCCCAATGTTCATAGAACGAATTTAGGGATTCCAGAAAAGAGTTAATTCTATGGACTTCTGCTTTCATTGAAGCGCCTGATGAAAACACTGCTACGTCGTCCGCATATACTAATATCTTTACCTTTTCCTCTCTTGGCTCGGGTATGTCTGCTAAGAAAATGTTATACAAAGTAGGGGACAATAAAGCTCCCTGCGGGACACTGGATTTGATATTGTATGATTTTGAAATGCAATTGTTAATTTTTACCCTGAATGTTCTATTTGACAGAAAAGAAAAAAGAATTTTTATTAAATGTACATTTATGCCGAAATATTGTAGTTTTGAAATAAGTCCGTTTATGAAGATTGAGTCAAAGGCTTTTTCAACGTCCAAGAAAGTAGCAACCGTTACATATCGTTTGTCCATGGCCTTCTCTACCTCTCTTTTAAAATACATTAGGGGATGTAATGTAGCCAAACCTTTTCGGAAACCCATTTGAAAGTCTTTTAGGAGATTAAGCCTTTCAATTTCTTTATTTAACAGCTCTAAAATGTGGGCCTCAAAGAGTTTTCCTAAATTTGACAGCAACGAGATTGGACGGTAGCTCTCTGGTTTGGTAGGGTTTTTATTTGGTTTAAGGATTGGGGAAAGTTTGGCTATTTTCCACGCTTTAGGGAAGTATGCGTTATTTAAGCAATGGTTGAAAATATTGCACAGTGGTTTTTTTAGACTATTGATACATTTTTTAATTAAGAAATTCGATATATCATCAAAACCAGATGATTTTTTATTGTTTAGAGATTTGATGTTATGTTCTAGTGTTTCTAGTCCTATAAAAAAATTGTTATTGCTGTGAATGTTTGAAGCATTTGTTTCGCTGTTAAAATTTATAAGTGGATCCTGATTATTTATTATGTTCTGAATTTGACATCTTACTTCCTCTGATCTGTCATTGGATATATTTTTTGTATTGCAAAATGTGCCTTCAAAATATTTTCCAAATAATTCTGATTTCTCTGTGTCATTGACTACGGCCTGGCTATCTTTTTCAATGTGTGGGATGTTTGTATTTTTTTCGATTTTTGAATAAGTTTTGAAGAATTTAAAGATATTTTCCTTTTTTATATTTCGGATTTGATTTTCAAATTTTTTCTTTTTTATTTGGTTTATTTCGGTTGTTATGCTATTATTTATAATTTTCAACTCTGATCTCAACTGCATGATTTCGTGATGTGGGCCCAGCCTTTTTTTGAAAATTTTTCTTCTTATTTGTTTTTTTCTTTTAAAAAGGATTTGTAAGCTATGTGGTGTACTTATATAACAATTGGTTTTGACGGTTGGGGTGAAATCTTTGATTGTTTCTGTTATGGATTCTGTAATATTTTTGATATAGTGGTCTATTTCTGTATCTGTAATATTTCTGTTGATGGGGATTTGGAGGCTATTGAGTTTATTTTTTAATTTTCTATTTAAATTTTTGAAATTTGTTTTATTGAAATCTAAATATGGTTTAAGACTGGGTTTCTTTGGTTTACTGCAAAGGATTTTAATTTGGATAGGACTATGGTCTGAAAATAAGTTTAGGTTTTTTGGGTGGAGGTTTTCCAGCTGGATATCTTCAGAGTTTGAAATGAAAATTAAATCTATAATTGAAGTAAATTTTCCGCTTTGGAAGGTTGGATGCAGAGGCGTAAGCATTTTGATGTCTATTTCTAGACAATGTTTTATGTACCACTGATAAAGAGCAGTTCCTCTTGAATTTATTTTTTCATCACCCCAGTAGGTGTGCCGACTATTGAAATCGCCGCATAAGACTACGTTTTTGTTTTCGAAATTTTCGAAAAGTTTATTAAAGTCATTTTTGATATATTTATTTGTGATGCATGGATAGTATGCAGCCACTATATTTAGCGATTTGTTATTTGCAAGTTCCAAATTAACCCCAAGAACCTCCAGTTTCGTCGTGTTGACAATATTGAGAGCAGCGAACTTTATGTCGTTTCTTATGAGGAGTGCTAGACCAACTTCCTCAGGCTTTATTTTGTCTTTCCGAACGACTTTATAGTTTCGGAATTCTATTTTGTGGCGCAAACTTAGTTTGGTTTCACAAACAGATACAATGTGCGGTTTTCGAGCCTCAAGAAAGGCACTTAGTTCGCTTCGTTTTCTATCGGAAATGATAGATCTTACATTTATATGGATTATCTTTAATTTATTTCCCTCCATTGGCGCACATGTCGATGAAGAATGTAAATAGCTTTTTTTGCCTTACTTCTTTTGGGTCAGTTTTGTTATAGCTTTGTAAAAAAGCATTTGTAGCCGACAGGCAGTTTGTAAGTGACATACCAAAGAGGTCCTTGCATTCATTATCGATGAAACCAATGGATTGAGAATTGGAAAAATTTGTCTCAATTTTATTTGATTTTAACGCCTGTGCATATGAAATATTTTCCTTTACTTTGCTACTTTTTTGCATATTCGGGACAATTTGCATTTTTCTTTGGGAAAATTTCCTTTTATTATTTTGCGCTTCTTCTCTGTTTTGCTTGAGCCTTATAAAAGCTTCGCAGTTTTTATAGTTCGCTGTGTGGCCGTCTTTATTACAAAGAACGCAGTGAATATTTCTGCCGACCTGGGTTTGTATTGTCCCGTCTTTAAGGGTCACAGTGAAAACTTCCTTGTTTTCCTCTTTTTTAGGGATTGGGCAGTTGTTTGGGCCATGCCCACCACCACACTTAACACATCTATAGGCCATATTGCAATTACTTGCAGTATGTCCGTAGCGTTGGCAGCGCTTACATTGCGCCGACTCATTTTTCTTCATTTTTTCAATATATACTCTTATTTGGTTCAAGTATTTTATATCAAATAAGAGCTTTAAATTTGAGGATTTGTTCACTTGAATTAACCAGATGTTTTTTATTTTTTTAATTTTTTCAATTTTAATTTCGCTTTTAAAAATCTCAAAAGAGTCAAGAACATCCTTTTCCGAATAGTAAGTCGGAAAATTTTTTAGGACGTAAGTATAAGGTCTATCCCATTTGGGAGTAAACGTAAAGAATTCTACATCGAACTCGTGTAAAATTTTTTTCACTTTATAAAAATCATCTGGTTTTTTCACATTTAAGATGATATTATTCCGTTTAGGTATAAAATTGTAATTTTTGTTTTTAATTTTTTTGTAAATTGCTTCACTTACTCGTTTAATATTTACAGTACCTTTCAGGATTATTTGAGGTGGCTTACTATATACTGTCTTTTCCTTAGCTCGGTTTACGTTTACGATGACGCTTCCTCTTTCGTCGCGTTCTTCCCCACCATCACTCAGTGTTGACGCATCGTCAGAATCGTCTTCATTGCTTACTTGTTGCTGCATCGCTTCCTCGTCACCCAATATCTGAAAGCGATTTCCGTTTAATCTGGCCTGGGCCTGCGCTGACGTCGACGCTCGTAGGTCTTCATCCCTCAGATTGACCATCGAAACGCTGTAGTTTCGCTTTAACGAAATATCTCTCCTTGGATCAGGCCTTTTATCGGGCGCCTTAACCCTTTTGGCCGGTACTTCGTCCATACTTCTTAGTGCACTTTACTTTGCACCGCACCAAAAATTTTCGCTGAATATTATTTTTTTTTTTCCCTTTTTCACTTTTTCACTTTTTCACTTTTTTCACTTTTTAATTTTTCACTTTTTTCAACTTAAACACTTCACAGCACTGTTCAGATACTTTTGAATCGGATTGACAATGTCTCCAAATATTTATATGTTTTTTTTGTACTTGTATATCATTTTAGGGGTTGAAATTGTTTTGAGCTCTTTCGTTTTCGACTGCCTGAAAAATTCGTGGAAAAATAGCAGATATAGTCGCATTGATGGTTTCGGAATTCAAAAAGTGCTATACAGTGAAGTGTTAGTGTAAAGAAAACAGTGAAAAATAAAGAAGATTCGATAATGCCGCCGAAAACTAGTGGAAAAGCAGCCAAAAAGGCTGGCAAAGCCCAGAAGAATATCACCAAGAACGACAAGAAGAAGAAGCGCAAGAGGAAGGAGAGCTACGCTATCTATATCTACAAAGTGTTGAAGCAAGTCCATCCTGATACTGGTATTTCATCGAAGGCAATGAGCATCATGAACAGTTTTGTGAATGATATCTTCGAACGTATTGCCGCTGAAGCATCTCGTTTGGCTCACTACAACAAGCGATCAACAATCACAAGCCGCGAAATCCAAACTGCTGTCCGTCTGCTTCTGCCTGGTGAGTTGGCGAAACACGCTGTGAGTGAAGGCACAAAGGCCGTCACCAAATACACAAGCTCGAAGTAAATCGCTACGGTATGGAGAAATTTCATCGAAACAAAAAGGCCCTTTTCAGGGCCATCATATTCTATCAAAAGAGATATTTTGTATTCAAAAGCAAAAACTGACGACTGTACTTTTTAAAATTTTATGTGTAGGTTTTCTATTAGTAAACGATTTTGAAGATCTTGCGATCCAGTGATCTCGTTTTGAAATTAAATGTAGGTATATTATATAGAATCAATTCATCAAAGAGAAGCTGCTTATGTGATGTACTTTTGTTAAAATTGATATAACGAGATTTTTAGTTTTTTTTTTTTAAGACCACTAAGTAAAGCTAATTACCCAGCAGTTATTTGTAACCGATGGTAATGCAAAAAGTCATTCAAAAGGCGTACTGTTTATGCATTACAGAATAGATTATTTTTAACACGGCGATGTCCTAGCGAATGTTATGCATGCCTATTTGCATTACCAGTTGTACGAAAAGTAATCGAAAATACTTGAATTCGTAATGCATTACTATTTGCATTCTCAAGTAATGCTATAGAAGTATGTAACGCTTTGCTTTGGGAGTGAACATATTAGGCAACACATTACCTTTTCGATTACCTCTCCATGCAAATTTGTTCAATTTACTTTTCATTCCGAAGAAATATTCGTATTTTTTTTAAAATTCAATTGGAGCAATAACACAGTTTTATTTTAAGTCGACTTCTGTAATTTTCCTGATATTTTCAATAATATTCTGAATAAAGTGCATTTTGTATTTTTAAGAAATAATTTCTTCATTAAAATTCAAAAAGCAATACTGTTTTGTAACATACTGTACTATTGATGACTTCGCTTTTGGTAAAACATTTCGCATTTCTACTCAATTTCAATAAAAATTTTTAAATGTAATTGTAGTGAAAACAAATGAAATGTTAGTAATTGATGTCAATTTAATATTAGGTGTAGTAAAAAGAAATTATTTTTCCAATAGATGGCGTTATTTTATCTGCATCTCGCGTTGTATAAGTCCG